>WOGR01004332.1:0-14841 GCA_015342045.1 Leptinotarsa lineolata | reverse complement strand
AATTGTGTTCAACGTACTTCCCCTTCAAATCTCAATCCAGTGAATTTGTATACCAACATCAACATTTTCGTCTTTGTTCGTAAATAATTTCATTGTACTAAAGGGTTATAGTAGTAGAAAGTCAAATAAGGAGATCACCATATTTTTTTACAAATACCATCTGTGTGAAAAAGCATAGTGGACTCCGTGACTGATGTTCTCTTATTGTTCCTCTTAAATTGTTTACTATAATGTAATATAACAAAAACTTTAGCCACAGCAACGCGTGGCCGGGTCAGCTAGTATTGATATAAAAATGTTACACTTATAAATTTATTTTTAATCAATGTAATGATCACTCCAAACCGTTTTTTGACAAACCCAAATTCTGTTGGGGTAATCAGTATTAAGATATGATTTTGAATATTTTTCAGTGTTTCCAGCCACATAAATGTCAACAATTCGCATACATATTGATGAAGATGACTAAATTATCGTTCTGATCAGCAATTGACAGTTTTTCCCAAATCTCTGTGTTGTTTCAAAAAGAGATTCATAAAAGTTGAATATTTCAATAGCTGATTCAACTTAATTTAATTATAATCGTATATAAATCATTATCGAGGTTGGTTTTTCAAACAATATTGAAATTATTCAATATTATCAATAAAGCAAATTATCATTTTGAATTCATTTGACCCTTTCATTGAGTCCTTTGTATGAGAAAAAAAGTGAATTCTCTGTTTTGTGAGAAACAGCAAATTATCAGCCATTTCTCAGTAATTCCAGTTGAGGCATTTTCATATTAAAGCTTTATATATTGTGATGAATGTAAACCATTCCAAAATAAAAATTTTTTCTTAACGATTCGGTCTATTATTCTCAAAGATAGATATTTCAACAAATTCCCCAACAATTAAAACGTCAACAACCTTAATGTAGACGTCCACCTCCTCTATAGAGTATTAATCTTGGGCAGAGAGTCTCATTAGTTTCAAATCTTAGCGAATATTTTACGTTGGCAGTACTGACAACACAGGATTTACCCTGATAAATATCGACATATTTCACACTGCCTCCTAACCGTTCTGTTGCGGTAGTTGCTGTCTATGTTTTTAATGTCATCCTTTGTTGGATCGATTCATTTGGGTAGCAGAAACATGTTGGTTTATCTAAGGAATGTTGGATTATTGAGGCATATTGAAAGACAACGGTCCAACTGTCAAGGAATCTTGTTTCATATATTTTTTATACATCATTTGAGAACTTGATTCAATCCTACTATACTATTGGTTCTAAAAAAATTGTTCGTTCCGTTAACCAGCTGACGAACGTCACCCCTCAGAAGTCGAAACTTGTGCGAGCAATGGATTAACGAAAAGGTGAAATGATAAATGTTTTCGTTATTGATGGCTTGGTCTCTGTTAACAAAATCAGCTATAATGAAGTATAGATTATACTTTTGAAACTAATTGAATATCAATTTTAACAGCCACCGGTAGACAGCTGTTTGAGCCTATTGGGCATCGTCAGTACCAGGCAGACGGTCCTCGATTGAAGTCAAAATGTGAATAACCAAGAATAGTCCTTGATAAAAATAACTGCGTGAACGCAAGCGAGATATTTGTGGAACCACCTATTGGTGTGTCACACAAGTCAACTTCCCAAGTTTTTATGTCAGTGTTGGTGGTTTGACCAATCAACCGACAACTGCGGTAGCAGAAATTTGGGAAGTCATCCTGGAATGTTATCGGAAAACGAATCCACATGTTTCTAGAAATGACATGAAATTGAGAATGGGTAATGCAGTCAAGCTGCTGGAAAATAATTCCATCAAAAGATTAAGTACCATAATCATTCCCACATTGATTTCAATTTAAGAGCCACCGGGAGACAGCTGTTTCAGCCTGTTGGGCATCCGGACAGGCGGTCCTCGATTGAAATCAAAATGTGAATAACCAAGAAAATTACTTGATAAAAATAACTGCATAAACGCGTCGTTATATACTTTCGCAACTCGCAAGGGTTTATTGTGTCTCACACATATTCAAACTCGACCAAATAAACCCAGCTTCCTGACGAAGCCGATTGGTTTGTATGCTGAGTGATTTTTCAGATCAAATGGTAAGAGTGTGGTTCTACCAAACTCTGAAAACCTGATTCGGTCCACGGCAGGGCAATAACAAAGCATATGCTCTGCTGTTTCATCATATTCCAAACAGAGGCGACACACACTGTCTTCCAACAGTTCGAGTCTCTGCATATGATGATTCAGACGACAGTAACCTGTAAGGAGGCCTGTTAGACATCGTAGTTCATCCCTACCAAAGTCCAACGACTGTTTTGTTTCAAGCTTCGAAGGGTGAATGAATGCCTTGGAGGAAGCCAATCCTGGAATATTTGCCAGAAGTCAAAATTTCTTGCCATCCAGGTGTTCAATGTTTGTTCGGCAAAGCCTAAAGCAATGCTACTGACAGGTTCTGGTCCGATGAAGCTACTTGCAGCACCATTCTTTGTAAGGGAGTCAACAGCCTCGTTGCCTTCCAGGCCAGTGTGGCAGGAAATCTAGACTATAGGTAATTTATTAAGTCTTCCTGTTGCGTCCGAGAAAATTTTTATTGAGTTGTATGTGAAGTTTGATTCTACCAATTTCTCCGCACACAATTCAATAACAAAGATTTCCGCTTGAAATACAGTCGCATAGGTCCCTAGGCAGGTTGATATATCTGTCCTGGACCTGCAACTGAAAACACCTGCACCAGAGCCTGAAGGTGTTTTTGATCCATCTGTGAACCAACGACTATCTGCTCTTAATTTCCTTCTCCCGGAGGATCCAGTCCTCTCTTCTCGGAAAAAGTACTGTATAAGTCAGTTCGTAGTTGATAGTTGGAGGCATACTTTCGTATATACGGACACATCCAAAATGAAAGATAAGGTAGAGATAGGAATTCAAATACCGCGAAAGAACATCCATCTACCGCACGACTTAATAGCCTTACATCAATATGTGATCAGAACTCAATGCAATTCACCAATGAATGATGATGTGTTTAGAACATTATTTCATTAATAATGTTAAACTCTCAGACTCCAAAAGTGCATTGGAAAAAAATTTAACGAGTACTATTTTAGCTCGCAGCGACTACATAAATCTGAAAATATAAAACAAATGGCATATGTAGCTTCACTAAATGAAGTTCTGTTTAAATTTGTTTGGATCCCCGGTCATTCTAAGATCGAGGGTAATAAAAAAGCAGATGTACTGGTCAAAGTTAGCACATCTCTTAATGTTCCACTGAATATCAAATTGAATAAACACTGTTTTTTGCCCATTTTCAAACAACGAATAAAAGATGATTTCAATCGGGTCTGGAAGTGAGAAGTTCAATTCGAAGGTAAATCGTATTACTAAGTTCATTCAGAGTACCCTAAAGACACCTGGTATCATAAGTACCCTTATATGGATAGGCGACATATTACCATGATAATTCGGATGAAAACGGGACATTATGTACATGAAGAACATTTATTCAGGCTGAAGATTATAGATCACCTAAACTGCGAATGTGGTGAAGTAAAATCGCCAAACCACTTATTCTTGGAATGTCCGATCAGTATGATCCCGAACAGAGACCGGTATCATGCTCTCATCCTCAAGGGCGTTGCTGCCCACATGAGTATCACAACAATTTTACATGGTTTAAATTTTTCTATATTAAAATTATCAATACACAACAAACTCAAACTATGATTTTCCTCGACTCATTCTAGTTTCATTCATTTCCATTCCATTTTCAATCATAATCATTCCTAGTTTTGTGTTAAGTCCACTTCTGTAGCACACGAAGATATATAGAATAATCAGACGTCATAGAAGAACGACTATATTTCATACGGATTACAGCATGATCACCGATCACACAAAGCTGCAACTCCCTGAATTGAGCTGGCTAAATTCGCCGTACGGAAACAAAAGCCAAGAAAACTGGAAGAGGGAATATTGGATATTTTACTTGTGATAGTGCTCGTCTCTGGATGATATAGCTGCTATATTTCTGTAAGTTCAGTCGGGCTAGATTTTTCGAATAAAATAAAGGGTTTTATAAATACCAGGAACCTGAGTTGAATTTTGAATTTTTTGTCGTTAAAGTGAGTCTTCCGAAACGGCAAAATGCGAATGTTTGTACATTTATAATTCAAATAAGCCATCAAATTAGAAATCAATCAATTCATACTTATCACAAGTATAATTTGAAAGATACTTTGATTACCTATTGTGTTTACAAGAGGAAGAATTGACTTTGTTTAATCTTGTATCCTATTGACAAATTTGTATTTTTTCTATCTATTGTATCATGTTATTTTTGCTGTCAATAAATCAGTTTATTTTTATTATTATTATACTATAACTTCATGATACAAGATTTCAGTTTAAAAACAAACTCGTTATGTGTGGGTCAGTTGCAAATATACAAGAGTTATGTCCAACTCCTCCAGTGTCTCTTATTTATAAAACGTATATATTGTATGAGACAGAAGTGACGAAAGTTATATTTCAGCTGAATAAGTAGTCGAGTAGTAATTCAGATATCCATTAAAGCCACTGGTTGTTCAAGATGTTTGAGATCTCACTCACGTTGTCAATAATGGTAATCATTCATAAAAATTTATTTTACAAACATTATAATTATATTTCAGTCTTTAGTATATTAGGATGTATTTTGATTTAAGATTATGTACTAACTTTGAAGATGAGATATCATTCGATATTTTTTATTGGCTCCTTGAAAGTTTTAAATTAAATAAATTTAATTTTTTCATTTATTCCTATTTATATTTGTTTTGTCTTAATAGATTCATTTAACTGAAACTTTATTGATTCTGTGTCACTTTCGGCTCGTCTCTCTATTAAGAAAATTTTCAAAATACATATACGTTTCATTAATAAAAGAACGCTTTCAAATTATAAAATTATTATTTTTTGTTCAAAAATCTCAATTGAATATTTTTTCGTAAAACCCTGTATATAAGCAAATGATCCATATTGAAAACTGTTGGCCAAATTAGTAATCAGCAACTTTCTTTTCCTTTTCATAGTAAAATTTTAAATTAGGGTGTAAGAAAAATATATCATGAAGTTATAGTGATTACAGTATTTCATTGATTATACACTTTCAGATTCTGCTTTGAGATAATTAAGAATTAATTTATTATTACCAATAAATGGATTCCACAGCCAATGTGCTCAAAAATTATGCAGCGACAAAATTATGTAATTAACGTTATCACACCCATACTTTTGGCAACACCGCTGGAAGTCACACAAATATTCATTATTTAACTGTTAACATATTGGTCCGAGAAAGTGGCTGAATATTGTGGGACTGTAATATTGTAATTTTTTATTTTTTACTAATCCTTTCCCCTCGAAGTATACTTATACTTTGGATAGTGAAGTGATCGGTAAATTATACAATACACTCCATAAACTACCGAATATACATATAAAATTTCATAAGAATCAGTCAAACCGTTTCCGGCACTGTGCCATTGATATATAATCTATTTTTCATACTCCTAAGTTATAAGGGTGCTCCACATTTTTCAATTTTTTGGCAAAATTTGTTTATGATGTGGCATTGAAAAATACATAACCCTCAATTTTTACCCTTCTATCCCCAACCCCTATTTTTCAATAGCTATTTTAGTAATTTATTCATTTTTAACCCTGATCATAGATCATTTATTCCCGCCAGCCGTCTACCGGTGTCACTTCTCACTCGGTAAACAGCACGGAGTAGGGATGAGAACTAAGCCGGTCTTCTATCTTTCTCACATAATGAGCCTTCTGTCACTTCCTACACAGTTTTTGACCACTATTATTGTTTATTCAGACAGTTTCCGATGCCATCGAAGCTGTATTAGAGTATACTGGATTATGCTACGTTAATTTGGTGCCTTGTGGCCGATTCACCATACATAATAAAAGAAAGTTTGTAGAATCTGTTCATCATAAAGATTTCTGAAATATTTGATTTCTCATTGCAATGTAAACAGGGTGACAATTTGAAAACATACAATGGCTATATCTGAGGATCCAAATAAAATAAACTGAGTTTAAAAAAGTTTGCACCATATGGGAAACTTTTTTATTATCCATTTGTCAGAAAATTTATTCTCAATGAAAATTAGACATTGCGAGAAACTTGAATTTGAGATGTCAAAATTCTAAATTTTTAAACGGTGTACAGGGGGGTGATCAAGAGTAAACTACCCTTATTTTCGACATTAATAAAAACAATTGGTTTAGAAAAGTTGTTTGAATTTGAAAACAATATTCAGATTTGAAATCACAGCCACCTACGTAATAAAACAAAAAATCCATTTCTGATATATACAGCTTGTCAAATATAGGAAGAGGTTTGAGAATATCTGATCTCTCTCTTTCGCTAGTACCGTACAATCTAAAGAGAGAGAGAGAGCAGAAATTCTCAAACCTCTTCCTATATTTGACAAGCTGTACCTTAGGCGCCTCCCTCAGTACTATAATGATTCAATGCGAAATTTAGTCCAATGTATGTATGTATGTCCATAATTACTATCAGTCATTAAAACTTGTAAAAATTTAAACCATTTTCAACAAACATCGATATACTAGTTCGAATAATAAATTGGACAAATTTTTTCATTGAAATATTATTATAGTAATATGAGGGAGGCGCCTAAGGTGAATATGAGATAGTAGTATTCTTTATGAGGCTATAACCATTAAAATGAATTTTTTGTTTTGTTACGTAGGTGGCTGTGATTTCAAATCTGAATACTGTTTTCAAATTTCAACAACTTTTCTAAATAAACTTTTTTAATAATATCAAAAATAAGGGTAGTTTAGTTTTGATAAAAATTTCAATTTTTTGTTCTTCCCTGTACACCGTTCGGAAATTTAGAATTTTGACAACTCAAATCCAAGTTTCCCGCAATATACACCAATTTTTATCAGGAATGAAATTTTATGACAGATGGATGATAAAAAAGTTTTCCATATGGTGCAAACTTTTTGAAATTCACTGTATAAAAAATCGCTGAAAACAACTTCCATAATAGAGGGAAGACAACAAAATGATTTGATAGCTAACTTGTATTCACTCATCCCCTTCCCCCCAACCACCTCAACTTTATAGTCTTAAATGGCAACACCCTACTTGTGATATCTTATCTTAAAGTTCTCAGGAAATGCTCTTCAATGCTCTGGTGGCCTGATTTTTGTGATGTTGCTACGGTTAGTGTTTCCGGATCCGACTAAAACAGAAATCATCAAGACCATAGTAGACCGTGCTTCAAGTAGGGCTCTGTAATACGAAAACGGTCTGGAGAAGGGAGTAGGCATCATCAAAAATGATCTTCAACAGAATGGGTACTCCAAAGTGATGGTGGAACAGATTTTGGCTAAAAGACAGCAAGAACGTCGCAAGGAAGAGAAGCAGTCACAACCACTGCTTGCACTTCCCTACATCTGAAGATTGTCGGAAAGGAAAGAAAAATTGGGTCCAAGTACAACATCAGAACCTGCTTCAGATCCGGAAACATTATCCGTAGCAGCCTCAAAAAAAACCAGGTCACCAACCGGGGAGTGCGATTTCAAGAATTGCATTTACCACCGGATACCCTGCGGAAACTAAGAGGCCATTGAAAATCCACATTGCCTAGCACAAAAAACACACACAGCGAGAGGAAACTAGTAAATTAGGAATAGCAGAGCATGCTTGGAATCATCCACGTTACATCGAGTGGTCACAAGCTGATATCAGACACTCATGAAAGAAACCATGATCGTTCCACTTCAAGGGGATGACCTACTTTGTCTAATGGACCTGTTTACATATCACTATCGTTTGAATCAATATATGCAGATACTGAGGCGGACAGTGCATGCTGCCGCTGTTTGAAAAATGATGTCGAAGAACACATACATTGTGCCCGCTCCGCTCAGAAATGAATCACGTTTTCACAGTTTGGTAGAATCTCACTCTTGCCATCTTACCTGAAAGATCACTCACCAAATAAGAAGTCGGCTTTGTCAAGAAGCTGGACATACTAGGCAAAGTTTGAATAGGTATGAGCCACAATAAACCTTCCTGGATTGCAGTGAATTTTGGGCCTGACCTATGTTCATCAGCACATTGGACCAGTGAAAGTCACAATTATAAGTTAATGGAATTAAAATAGGGAGACACCATCAAATCATTCTCTTTCATAACGTTATCGAAAGTAACATCTGCGTCTCTGATAATGGCGAAATAATTAAAACTCGAGTATCGTTGACGTTTTCAATTACATCTGTTGAGTCTCATTTTCCGAACGACTAAATCGCCGATTATATTCAAAATGAGGTGGGGTCCCGTCTTATTAAAATGAAAGCACTGCGAAGGCATCCTCTCATTCAAAGAAGGGAGATGCGAGTTCTATAAGAGGATATTGATCGATAAAATCTTTTTATGTAAATAAGAGCTTTAAATGAAGTGGTCTAGCAGGATTTGTGGCTTCTGTACCGGGATATTCCATGGTTGTGTTATTAAGTAGTCGGCTCTGAGACGCTCCAATATATTATTTATACCGTTTTGTCGGAGGATTATACTTTCTCTCACTTTCCGGCACCTAATTCCATTTTTGGTAATAGGATTGAAATGTTTTCGAGAAGAGTTGAATTTGACTAATATTCACAGCGATTGGTGTAAGGTTTTCAAATTTTGTATGCAGGCATGAAATATTAACTTCTGTTGATTTTTAGGATGTAAAAGCAACATAATATTGACAAAAACACATTGAAAATTATATCGTTATTTATGAACTACCTGAATTTTGTTCTTGATACGCCAACAATATTTACTATCCACAGGTAATAAACAGACGTATACAATAAAACAAAATAAAAACTTACTAACCAAAATAATTTTTGCTTTCATGTACTCCAAAAATTCCTAATTTCTTATCGAGAGAACATAATGAGTGATACCTCATTTCTTAAGTCAAACTATTTCTTCAAAAAATACCATCCTCATGGCCCTTTTTGAGGAACTTTTGAATAAATCAAGTGATAACTGTAGCTAGGCATAAAAACGTTTTATGGTGTTACTTGAAGTCAAAGAATAGTCAACATTAACAACACTTTTACAAGATTTGAGGAGTTGTATTCAACTCCTCAAATACAGAATAGAGAAAAAATAAATTTTTTTCACCCAGAAAATTAAAATTTTGTGGGTGAAAAACATATAAAATCATTTTTTGAAAATCTGTCAAGAATAATAGGTAGGTGTCTCAATTTTCGTTCATGAAATGAACGTGAAAAAAGTTTCAGTACAAATTTTTGAAAACAAAATTGTCTCCATCAACAATGTTTTTGAAGGTGATGTCATCACGAAAATTTTTTTCATAAATCAATTAAAAGATTCGAAAATAATACCCAATACCAACAACAACAACATCAACTATAATTTCAGCAAACACAACAGTACAATGGAAATGAAATAGTTTCAATTTGATTTTTGAATAGTTTCAACCGTCTTCAGAAGTGGAAAAAATCAAACCAATAAACTTTTTTCAGTTCTAAAGACGGATTATTATTTTGGCTTCTGAGACGTTGAAACAAAATTATTAAATACGACAAGAAATACTTTGAATTTAAGCAGTAACCTATCGGGGTGAACTAAAAAAGTTTGCCCCTTTTTACATCTGTAGGAAGTTCTCAGTAAACTTTCTTTTTTTAATTGTGAAAAGTGAAAATCTTTGAGATAGTCTATAAAAAATCTGATATCTGGTTGAATCCAACGCAGCAGGTAATCGAAGAATTGAAAGTGTACCTTATATATGTGATCAAAATGTACAGATGAGACTTCTAGACCATTAGGACCACGAAACAATAACATACAAAATGTCATATTTTATACACATCTGTTGAATTTGAGCAACACTCTAATTCTAATAACAGAAACTAGAAACTTAAGTCGATTAAAATTGGGAATATGACGTTACAGTACCAATCTCAGGTCTCAGGTTCGTCAAGAATACACAGAAAGTTTCGTGTCCAGAAAAAAGGAGTGTATAGTATCTTCTTCGCGGGACAAAACATTTCCCTGAATGCTCTTGTAACCTGAGAGCCACAAGTCAATTTGGACCCACAAGTACCTGACTACAAAGCTTTTAGTTCTGCTTGACAGTTTAATAAATTATAGATCCTTGCTTCTTGAATGTTCATTTCTAGACACTTTTCAGCACACTCCAAAGTAGTAGATTATGCCTGGAAATAGTGGAGGTGTTTCCAAGAGATATATATGATCTTGAAACTTTGTCTCGTTAGACCAACCCAGTCCTTCATATGATGTGTCTGTTTAGCACCAGTTTATAACCACTTCATGTGTCTACACATATTTTCTACTTTTATATTAGCTGTCTGGTGAATCCTTTTATTACAAAAGGTATTAACTTTTGCATTACTTCTAAAGCAGCTATGGGGCATGTAGGTCAATTCAGATCAACCAATAGTTTATTTGACCGCTGTCCTGTCCATCGCCTTTTGTTTGAATTTCAGTAATTTTTAGTCGATGTCATAAGAATAGGTCGAAGAACAATCCTCCGATGTAATTAAATTGGTACGTAATAGAACTCGATTGCTCCTTTATATGATTTGATTTATAGCCGCCAGTCTTCAAGTATGCCCACTGACTATATGTGAAGAGTTTTTTTTCCTTATACGAGGGACGAATTTCGGATATGCGGTTGATTAGTATATCGTTCACCAGGTGGGGCAGTGACAAACATGTTGTTTGTTGTTTGTTTCAGCTTAGTTCTAGGAATGATATACTGCAAGGAATTCGAATTTTAATTATGGAATATCATCGACTCTATGTTGTTGATGGCCACTACCTTGCACTGACGAGAAGTCAAATAGCCCAAAACTGAAATCGATTCCGGCAGTTGTATCGCCAACAGCATATGCAGGAAATACTATTGTGAAGAATCCTGCACTGACACTTGTCGGATATAATCCAACGCCCTTCGTGGTATTAGCCAGGGGATTAGTTGTTTTCTGATAGGTGTCAGTCCATCAACCTACTACAGTGTAGGGAGTTTGAGATTGGCCTGAACAAATTGTTCCTTTATATGATTTGAACTGTATTCTATTTTTCAAGGGAGAGGATAACTATCTCCGCATTTCAGTAATTGAAAAATAAAAAAATGAGAAAAATAAAAAATTGAAAATTTGGTAATTTGTTAATTTCCTACGTTTGTAATGTATTTTAACGATTTCAGAGTATGAAACCGTCCACGTATAGTGTATAGTGTCTGAGATAAACATACATAAGTACTTCATAAAAATATTGAGCGAGTCTTTCTGAATCGCACGCAATTGAAGTTTCGCACCCACAGAAAGCAAAAATTCTCATTTATGATGTAGAATTAACCCGAACCCTAAATTTATTCTAGATTTCATGATTTTCCGCTGATATCAAAATTATGCAGGCGGAAATTATTGCTAAACCTGAACGCATTCGAGACAGTTAATCGTATAAGCTACAAAACTATATTTGCCGCGCAGACTGTAGTGGAATTTATTCCTATTTATATACTGAAAATGAACTTATAAACTGAAAATGAACCAAGTTTATGAATAGCTTTTCGGAATTGAATTGTTATTCCTTTGGTTTAATTGAAATAATATGATTTTCCCCGGAGTCTGAATAAAGTCGAAACAAGATAAGAGATAAGTATCATATCCATTTTCACTTCATTTGGGAAAAATTACACTTTCCACATATTCTAAATAAATATGTGAAACCAATATCTTCACAGAGAAAGCAGTATCTTTCTTCTTTAACTTTCAGTAAATCGAATTGACAGACCAACTTTTTTTCTTGAACTCCTATTTAAAAATATTGAGTTAAGTATATACCGGTAATTTTCTTTCCCTGAATTTTATTGTGATAAAGTTTTTATGGCTCTCAGTAATTTAATCATTTCTGTCTCAACAAAGATAATTTTTTGTTGAATTACACCCTAAGCGCATACAGACGAACAATTCAAAACAAATTGGGCGTTGAAACGTACGTTGTCGTAATACATTGTTTCTTTAGAGCTTCTCCAGATGAGGTGATTTACGCGCGATTCGAGTAGTGCGTGTTACGTCGCGAATTTTTTCCACCAGCTAGATGAGGCATTCCTTGTACCTGCCCGTTTATCAATTTCAGGTCAGTATTCAAAATGGAGTTGGATGAATTGGTTGTAGTGTGGATTGCATATCATCGATGGCAAATACGTAACAGAAAATAGACGATATGACTCACAGTATGTTTATCTTCTAGTTTCCTAGATTGCTTAATATCTCCACCAGTTCTTCTCAAACATCACGCTCTAAATTTCTATTGGCATAGTCCGACGATTTCATATCCTATATTCTCTACCTCATCATTAAATAATTCCTTATCAAAGGTATCCTGCTCCATTATGATAAAAAAGCAAATACGACCTCTCGATACCACTATCGCCTGACTACTGGACGTAACAATGATATCACCATAGTAGAGTAGATTTACGCAAAAAAATTGCAGAAGGTGGAACTAATTCCCGCAAAGACGAGTTTTGATTTTTTGTGTTTATTACTCATATCCTTTCTATATACTAAGTCTAGAAAAGTGTGAGTGTGCAAAATGCGTTTTTTGGCCGCCATCTTGATTTTTTTTAAATTCATAAAACGTCGAGTGTGGTTTCAATGAATGGGAAATTTTATGTTGAACAGGATTAAGATAATGATCTTAAAGTATAAAAATTAATATCAGTGGTGGGGGAAAAACCGAAAGCTTTTCCAGAAAATTTTATTTTTAATAATGAAAAGGCGGCATGAAAAATGCTGAAAATTAAGTCTAATAGTCTTCATCATTCTTTTTAATACTTCCTTTCAAGGCCCTATTTGTACAATCGCTACCAGAACAGTTGCAGCATATCTTAGTACATTCTACACCATTTCGTCGACAAGTACATTTACCATTACCACACGGCCCATTTGTATCCGTTTTGCAGGTGCAGCGGATTGTGTTGAGTAATAACTCTAGTGCAGGACTCATTTTACATGCTATGGGATGTAGCTGGTCTCCTTATTTTTTCTAACCCAACTCTTCCGGGTTGACAGTATTGGAGTTCAGGAGGATTGGACTTATATAAGTGATCTTGGTCTGGAAGCTTGCACCAAAGCCTCTCCAATGGAAACCTTCTTTAAATCACAAGCCTTAGGACCAATGATAATATCCAAAAAATGTTGCAAAACAGATGGCAAGAACTTTTTATTTTCCTGTTCAGATGCAATTTCTGATGACGAGGGATAGTATTCTGTTGTAGTTAACAATATTTTCATTTCCGTTTCGATCAGTTTTGCTGCTGCTTCAATCAGATGATATTTCTTTGCTTCAGGATATTCTAATTTTTTTTCCTGATAATCCTGGATAATATCAGCCATAGTAGGCAATCCCTCTTTTGAGGAAAGGATGATATTCCTATAAAAATGTTCTTTGAGCTTTTGCAGCATGAGGCGTTAAGTATATGGTTCACTACCAACTGGTAAAAAGTCTTTCATTTTACTAACCAGATGCTGGGCTCATCATTTCTTTTAAACCAACTATAAACTTTCTCCACAGGACGACCAAGAGGTATGCACCGTAATTCGTCTTGGGAATTATCTTGGTATTTCTTTGAGATCGGGTCACCTTTTTGAAAATTTACGCTGCATGCCTGGTGGTAAATGGTATCTGCTGCTGGCAAGTCATTTACTAATAGCAAACGGGATTGAACCTTTGCTGACCATCATTTCTGGAGTTACACGCCTTTATAACAGAATTTTGAAACATTACTGTCCAAACCTGTACAACCCCAGATTTATCCAGTTTCTCACGGTCAGTAACGAAGCAACCACAAAATAAACATTATTCTTTGAATAAAAATGTTGATACATCCAACCGGAGTACTCTGTTGCAACTAGCTTGTGCTTCATTCCGAGTGGATATCTTTAATTTTGCATTATTCTGGATATTATAACGATTTGTATATACACGGTGGCATTCAATATGGACAATTACAGGATCATCAGAAAGTGGTTCAAATAACTCATAGATATTGTATTTTCGAATTTTTCTTGCACTTATAATTCTTTGTATACCTTTTGCAGATAACTTAACAAACTTTGGAGTTTTGCCTCCACTCACAGAGAACAAGATACAGTTAATATCTGCCATGTTGTTTCTTAGGAGTTGTCAAAACTCAGGAAAGTCACCTGAAAAAAAAATAGAATTTAATTATGTTTGCATATAATATGGGCTTATAATTAATTATTTTTCCATACTATGTTGTTAATAATTTTTGTACTTTGAGATCATTATCCTAATTCTGTTCAGCATAAAATTTCCTGTTAATTGATTGTGTCCTCCGAAAACACGCGAGGGCACTGAATCACCTGTAAGCTAAAGTCAAGGACAGGTGGGTATTTGCGGCTAAGCTAAACAGTGGAGACGGGAGTGGGTTAACCAAGATTAGCAAATATTAAATAGATCTTAATGGGCGCCAGGTGAGTTCAATCCTCAAACACCCTAGGTGACTAGCAACATTCCTAACTTACCAACTAAATGTTGAAATAAAAGATTAAGTACCCAAATCGATTTATCCCATGGTCTCGCGAAAGAGCAATGATATGAGAATATATCTATATTAAGACAGTCATAAAAAAACAACAACGATGACGACGTCTTCATAACAACAACAATATTATCAATGTGTCCCGCTGAACTAAAACACCTAATATAGATAAATATAAATACATATCTG
>WOGR01004331.1:304-14842 GCA_015342045.1 Leptinotarsa lineolata | reverse complement strand
AGGAACTTGCAGGAAAAAATTAACTTTGTACTGGGTGCCAGTCAATTCAGGAATCACAGGTGAAGATAAAGCTGATGAATGTGCAAGACATGGATCATCAACTTCATACAGATATGGCTACTGAACCAGCTCTGGGGGTACCAAAATCATTGCCATGAAACCAGATCATAACATGGATCAATAAAAAGCAGAGTACTGGGCAAAAGTACCTGGTAACAAACACCGTGAAACCTTCATTAAGGAACCGTCCGAGAAAAGAACCGAAGAATACTTCTGCAATAATACAGGGCTACTAACCGGACACTGTCTGTTTAGAGAACACCTGAACAAAATGGGGTAGTACAACGGAGACCTTAGCTGCAGATTAGGCAAAGAAGGGATAGAGACAGTACTACACATTCTATGCGAATGTGAGGCACTGAATTACGGGAGGCAAGCAATATATGGACATATAAAATTATGTCCAGAAGAATATGACAGATATCCAGCACGGAACCTGTACGAACTAGTACAGGGTACGAGACTGATGGAATGGGTGTCGTGAAAAGATGGGAGAATAAACGCAATAAGCCCAAGAGGCAGCAGTGTTTTCTGGAGACTAGGAAGAAATGGATAAGTCAGACAGCTACCAAGTAACTGATAAAAAATGGATCGAGGGAAACTTTTTGACTCACCCTGTATAACGAGAAAACATGTTGAGTACTGATGAAAATAGCATGGTCAACAGAAATAACTACGAGAAATCCTCACAAGTGATTGAAAAAGGAAAATATATAGCTAGAGTGTATCGAATGCAAGAAAGACAGATATCGTATTTCTCTATCTGACAGAAGTGTTTTGACTTATCTCATCTGAACAATTGAATATGGGAAGAGCATTTTTAGAATTTTCTGAATTGAATATTCAGTAAACACATGACAAAATCCATCAAATTTTTCATCATTATGCAGAAGCAATAAACAGATTTGACTAAGGGCCGCCCCATCATCAACATTGAACTAAGTCAGTAGTTGCTTGATATGAAATTATCATTCGTTTCATTTGTAGGAAAAATTTCCGGATTTCTGCGTATTCATTATTGAACAAGAAATGTGGAAGAAGAGAAGAGCCAAAAACATTTTTTCAAAGAACTAAATTCCCCCAAAATATTCCCTCTTAAATTCATTCGTCTTATCCCTCAATGCAGTGATGATTATGAGTAAAATTCAGGTTGATTCAAAATGTAACTGAGAACTCTTCAAATAATAGTTTTTTTCATTTTTATAACCCAAAAAAACATATTTTTGAGAAAACACATACACATTCAGTGATGAGTCATTTTCTCTTGAACTAATCGATATCGTATTTTCATTGAAGATACGTAATAATAGCGAAACTTCGCAAAGTGATTTTTATCCAGTCCACTGAGTTCATGATCGGACTAAATCAAATGTTGAAACAATACGGAAACAAAAGATCATTTTCCAAGAAGTGACCACAGTACCGGTTATTCGTTTTAAAGTGGATATCAGTTATTCTTTCTCCAAAAACCTTGCACATTGAATTTCATTTATTTTTATGTACATATGGTGAAAGGATCCATTTTCCGGGGTGGGGCCAAGTTCAAATTGAACCATATGGATATAAATAAATCGGAATATATTCACATCACATCATTCAGTTGCAAATCAAGCTTACAACATGGCATTCAAAGTAAGTGAATTACATTACTGATTATATACAATGTATGATTAAATAAATCTCTGGTGATTTACTGGAGAGCAATTTTAAATACAAGGGAATTTACAATACTGCGATTCGATAAATCATTGAAAACTTTTTTTGTTGATAAGAAACTGAACTGAGAGTTGACCAAATCGATGAAAACATTTACAAATTAACCAAAAAATAATTTACTTCTATATTATATTGTAATGTAACATAATGATTACTGATTTTCATTATCAACAATAGATCGATGAAAATAGTTTTTCTCCTGAGGCAAAGTCAAATTTTTTTCGTTTGTTGATAAAATATAAGTTCTAGAATAGTAACAAGAGTAATTCCGACAGAATATGTCATAAAAAATGGTAATTATAAAAAGATCGATCGCTTTCTTACACACAGTATAGTAATATATTTTCATTTCAAATTTAACAAAGATATTCAGAATATTTTTTGATCTGCTCACCATCTGGAAATTTGACAAAACCGATTTATCATTTCAATCCTTCTATTCATTAGAGAAAATAATTTGTTGCCAAACTGCCAATTCTATAGATATCAATACTTTCTGAGGATTTTCTCATTACACAAACTGAAAATGAAGTAGGGGAGAACTTTATACAGATACAGAAAAAGCAAACTTAACGAGGTAAATTCAATGAACTTTTCACAAAGCAAAATAAGCTATTCATTGGTCAATTGTCTAATTCTATAATTTTGCTCATCACAAATTCCACTTTCCGAAATTACTTCGACATTTGTCGTGGAAATTCGAAAATGAAGTGATTCAAAGTAAAATTGCAAATTTCATCTGGTTTTGTCCAATTCTGGTGCCAAGAAAATATTGTACGATTTCTTTTTGACAGGAAAAATTATCGAACACGAGGTGAACTACAATTTGGCTCATTCTTTACCAGTATGAAATTATTGAATCACTTTTTTTTTTTATTAAAAGGTGAAAATTTCTGGAAAGTTCAATGAAAAATGTTCATTTCCTAAACTGAAAATGACTTCTATTCATCACTTGAAATATCATTTAGTGAACTATTTTTTGTGAAAATAAAAGCCTTGGTCTCCAACTGATATTTCTTCGAGAAAACAAAGTATACATACGAATTAATGTTTCAATGTGACTTGAACCAAAAATCAGGTAATTGGTTTAGAAACAGCAGTACGAACTCGTCACCTTAAATGATTTTGTTATGAAAAACTCATTGTTGCATGTTCATCATATTAGTCAAAAAGTTTCAACTCTCCTCGGATATTTTTATCATGAACCCACCAATAATTCCAGAAGTTGGAATCATTTAAGGTTTGATTCACCTACATCTGATTTTTATTTCAGTTCATCGTATTCGCTGCTTTCGTAGCTATTGCCCAGGCTAGTGTGAGCCATGTTGCTCCAGCTCTTGCACTTGGCTCTCACAACTCCGTCTCCAGTTACTCCACTGTTCAGCAACACAACCCAGCCATCCATGCCTACGCTGCCCCTGCTGTCCACGCTTATGCTGCTCCAGCTGTCCACACCTACGCTGCTCCAGCTGTTCACGCATACGCTGCTCCAGCTGTTCACGCATACGCTGCCCCAGCTGTCCACGCTTACGCAGCTCCACTCGCTAAGACCATCATTGCTGAACCATCTGCCCCAGCCAACTACGATTTTGGGTACGGAGTAAATGACCCCCACACCGGAGACAGCAAGAGCCAACACGAATCCCGTCGTGGTGATGTTGTCCAAGGTAGCTACTCCCTCATCGAATCTGATGGTACCAAGCGTACTGTAGACTATTCTGCTGATGCTCACAACGGTTTCAATGCTGTTGTTCACAAAGAACCTGCTGCGGTTGCCATCAAAGCTGTAGCTCCCGTTGTAGCTAAAGTAGCTGCCCCCCTTGCCTACACTGCTCCAGTTGCTCACGCATATGCTGCTCCATCTCTTGTCCATGGAGCTGTTGCTCACGGATATGCCGCTCCAGTTGTTGCTCACGGTATTGCTGCCCCAGCTCTTGCTCATGGATACGCTGCTCATGGACCAGTAGTTGCACATAATGTTTGGTGATTCAGAATGTGATCTATTTTGTGGAGTTTGTAAATAATGTACTTATACGATATGAAAATCCATAAGAAATATACGAAAAGAACTGATTTTTGAATAATTGTTTCATTATCTTCAGTGAGACTCCAAATCTCATGTGAGAGTATATCGTTGTTTAAATTATGATCTTTATCAAAATACGAGAGACAAAATTACAGAAAGCCAAAAACTTTCTTTCCCAAAAATTAATCTATCTCAAAATATAACCCTTTCAATTTGAAATTACATATTTCTGGACAAATTTCCTATCAAAATTTCAAACATAACTTTTCATTTATCCAAAAAACAACACTCAGTTGTCTCTGATGAGCATTAGAAACAATTTGCTAATTCAGTAGTAGCTGGTAATGATTCAAGTTGTCGAAAGGATATGAAATCAAGAAAAATTCAGCTGAAATTTAAAATTTGCCACACCTCTTCAAAAAATGCTGCAGTTCCTGAGATATAAATTCAATCTCTTTTATTTCATGAACAAAGTTCACACTAAATTCTTCAACATAAAACCGTCACAACGTTTCGCCAGTTTTCAGAAATAAAAAAAACTGATGAAGGCCTACATAGCGGTACATATTTGGCCATTGAGCAGATTCCAATTAAAGAGTTGTGCCTTTGCTTCGGTTTATCATAACGGAAAACTCAATTATCTTAGGCAATAACCTACCTTCTCAGATGTGGAAACTTGCTTCAACCAAATGGATTTGGAAATGAAGGAATCTGAACTATGTTGAGAACGAATACACAAATGAAGGCATCTAATGAGTACCCAAAAGTATTGTCAGGTAGAAAAAAATGCAGAAGATCCTTTCTTTTTTTTTTGAGGAATAACCACAAGCACTACAGGATAAACCTTAAGGCGCTCTAAGAGCGGTGCCTGTGCGAAAGTTGTGATTCACATTGGATTTGAATCGCTGGAGATTGAATCCATTGGGAGAAACGTTCTCAGGAAGTTTATTCCACATGATTATTATTATCGCTACATACATTTCATGTCTGTTATGGTATAAGAATAATGATGATATATTATTTTGTCGTATTTACCCCCATTAAGCAATATATTCGACGTAATTAATACAAATTTTGAAATTGTTGATAAAATACTAAAAACAGAAATTCTGATAAAAATAAGTTTAAGAAAACGCTTCTACCAAAATTCACAACGCAAATGAAAAATTTTATTAGTGCGCAAGAGCGAATTCGACGTTCTAACCGGTCCCTACACAAATGTACGAACTATTAATTACCGTTCTGGAATAGTTCCGAATCGGTTCGGAGTAAACCGAAACACTTTGAGAACGAGACTAGAACGATTTTACCTGAACCAAGACACATTTTAATAACTGCGCATGATCGAACGATACGGAACTGTGAACCAAAACAAACCTTATAGAGTGGTTCGACCCCACCATTCGCTGATCTGGAGACAGTTCTCCAGGCATGCGCCCTTGGCACTCTACCAGTGGCGTAGCAGCCAATACATTACACATTTTAATAATGTTCCTTCCAGAAGTTCTCACTAAAGAGTTGTTATACGATTATCACTGCATCACTGTTTCATAATACAATATATTTTTGTTCTCAGATGTTGGTGGTTCATGTGACATTACGGGCTGTTCACATATAGAAAATTCAAAATGTACAGGAGGTCTTTGCTTATGTGTCCATAGTTATATCGGAACCAAAGACAAGTGCTTAAGAGGTGAGAGAAATACAGATTTTGAGACTTATTTTGATTTTTATTTATTTATCAATTCACGGCATTGTCTAATTTTGAAAAATAATAACCACATTCACACATATGTATCATAACTATCAGCTAGATGTAAGGAAAAAGTGAAGGTGAAAATATTTCAGTCAATCAATCACAATCTTTCTACAGTCTCTTTAAATGAATACAAAGGAGAATTGAAACGTTCTAAATCCACATGTCGGTGTTTGCAAGTCTCAAAATTCTACCTATAGACTGATTCTGGCCATTGTTGGTATAATAAAAGGGTACTTTGAATATTTCTCTATTTCTTGTTCCCTTTGGATTCACATTTGAAGTTATAAGTTCAACATGTTCCGGGAAATCAATGCTACCATTGATTATTTTGTAAATTAGTGTAAGATCTTATTTTAATCTTCTACGAGCCAGAACATTCGAGTTGAAAATGTCCAATATAATTTTATAGCTATATTTACCAATATATCCTAGTTTATATCTGGAGTACCTTAAAAACTTGTTTTGAACACTTTCAATTATATCAATAACCATATTATATGAGGGGCACCAAATTGTGGAGTTGTGGTTATGGTGATTTTTAAGGCAGAGATATAATTCCTCTGCAGATCTGAAAGTGAAACTCAACATTTTCAGTGCTCTAGAAGTAACATTTGCAATATAAGGTTTGAATTACATTTTCGAGTCAAGAGCGATTCCTAAATCTTTGTTTGTATTCGTTGTTTCCAGTTTCAATTGCTTGATTCTATTGGTACTCTCTAGAATTAGTCGATAGTACTTGTTACTGATTGAATTTTAATTACACTTAGTATATTTTGGAAGAATGCCTATATTTTCTCAACAGCATCAACAAAAGTTATACGATGTATTTCTTGAAATAATTCAACACTCTTGTTTTCAGTTGCCGACAATTTGAATGATCCATGTGAAGATAACATACAATGTATAAATTTAAAACATTCTGAATGTGGACCAGACACATCAGAAAATAGAACCTGTATATGTCAAGACAAACATGTTGACGTTGATAACGAGTGTTTGCAGATGAAAGGTACAGTTCTTTCTGTTGACTACTTTACAGTATGAAAACCAATGATATTGAAGGATACTTCTTGAACAAGATATACACTTTGAAATGATGAAACGTTCAATGAAAACCCCCTTTGAACAAAACTTTTTGTGGAAACGTTCGTTTTTGTGAGCCCATTTAGTATAGCCATTCATTAGCTACCCAAAACCAAATTGTAGTTGTTGAATTTGCTTTTGGTTGAAAAAACATTCAGGACTATATGTAATGTGTCACTTTTTTTAGGATATGGAGATCCATGCATGAAGGTTACTGACTGTACTTTGGTTCTGAATCGGTCTTTTCAATGCAGAAACAGCAAATGTCAGTGTGGAACGGAGGATGTCCTGAAAGATGGGTACTGTACTCCAAGTGCTGCATCCAACTCCTTGGCAACTTTGTTTCTGATAATTTTCACATTGAGTTTACATGTGATTTAAGGAATACACAGTTTTGGTTAGGTTTTTTAATTATACAAACACATATTTTTTATATAAATAACACAAAATGTTTTACATGTATTTTGATAACTATGTTGTGTACAATTTTAGTAATTATACAAATTGAGATAAATTATTTAACTTCAGACGATGACTATGATGCTGCTAACAAAGATAAAAAATATAAGAATATGTAACATACTATTTATAATTTCATTCCAAAACATCCTATACAACAATATACATATGAACAATATTTTTTCAAATTTTAATACAACCAAGTAAACTTTCTAAATGCAGGGTTTGATGAAAAATTGCAACAACAGTATTAAAGTGGGATTCACTGTTTCGCCATGAAATATTTTTCTGTATGAAAATACACAATAATACATAGAACAGTTGAAATGTTAATGAAATATATTACATAATAATTAGACAGACATGGATGAATTTCAATTTTTTTTTCTTTATGTAGGTTTCATAATAATTTTTTCTCTTGTCTATGTCAAAAAATGTATTGCTGCTGTTGATTTCTGGTTTGAACATACATTAACAAACTTCTGATTTATTTGATTTTGAACTTTCACATATTTAGCTAAATGCGTCCTAAGCATCCATATCGAAAGAATAGACATCTATGAAACAATTGATGTGCTTGACGTTTTTGTTGTTCAACGACACTTTGGCCAGCGAGCAAAACATATTTCGGTAAATTTACGATACACTTTATATTAGTACTTCTGGCAAAATTGGGCCAGTCTACCAAGGCTGACTGGGAAATTGAGAGTATTCTGAAATCCTTGATTTGAATAATTTCCAACTGAACTGCTCATTAGGTATCTTTTCTTCTCTGCGACTTCTATTGTAAACTGGCTGAGATCACACAGAGAAAATGACATCATTATCTGGTGAATCTCGTAAGATTCATCAATGTATATCAATGGGATTGTGATGAGCAAATTGCAGCTTATTCAGAAATTTTGATGTTTCAACATAACGTGTTCACTAAACAAAAATTAGGGTTGACTTGAAAATATTGATGATGAAAATATATTTCTTGTACAGGGCTGAGAATAAGTTTTATAACATACGTACCAGAAGTACTCACTAAAAGTATAACAGTCACGTCTATATACGATACAATTTTATACAAAGTTCCTCGATAGTTACCTACTATTGAATGAAAAGAAATAGTTTACCAATATTTGCATATAGTTGGATTTCTTGGATATTATTGTCTCATCAAAAAAATAATATTCTCCAATCCAAATGTTTTCAAAATTGCGAAGACTCCAATTTTGATTCACGAGACACAGTTTTCCAGAATCCTCCTTAGACACCATCGACAAATTTCAAAGTGCCTGTGTAATATGCTACTTCCATGAAACTTTTGGTACTATCTGTGTAAATCCAACAACATTGAACAATGAATATAACACTATTTACATTTCAATAAAAATAAAATTGAAATTATTTCCCAGTAAAAACAGTTTTTACCAATTTCATTTGATTTAACGATTTATTTCTAAATACAAGACTTCACTAAAACAATTTGATTCAAAGATTCACTATGTTGACAAAGTTTATTAAATTCGCATCAGCACAATAGTCAGTCTAAGATTTTCATTCATTTTTCAATCAGTAAAGACAAACCTAAGAAGTTTCAGCCAGTCATTGTATTTTCCTAAAAAAATTCAGTGGTGTCAGTGGTGTGTGTGACGTCTACTCAACTCATAAGACCTGGCTGAAGGCCAATTGTGATTAAGAGAAGGAGACATAGATAGACCTAACCTAAAATGAGTAGAAAAGCGTAGGTGCGATTTCACTAAAGTAGACGTTGCAAGTAGTTGAAATGTTATTAAAATAATATTCTGAAGCAGTAGTTATTAATTCCAGTATCACAATATATTACAGTGTGAAAGTCTCAATACCTTTTGACTTGATTTTTTGATACACAGGACTGGCAATTACAATGAGTGATGTGTATATATAGTGAAAAATGATGAATTCATGAAAGATATCAATGCTAATATTTCTAGTATGGAGGGTGCTTTAATCAAAGCGTTTGCAGAAATCATCAAGGAATTGTGGTCAGAAGATTCATTTGATAGAGTAGTAATTACAGTCTCTTAAAATAAATCAGATTCAAAGTTATGTCCCTCAATTCATGGGTCATGTCCATCAAGACGCCCAGGAGTTCCTTCATTATATTTTAGAAGGTTTACATTAGGGAGATGCAAGGAGAGGAGAAAATGCACAAAGTCCCTATCAATCCATAATTTTCACAGTATTTTAGTAATTTATTAAAAATATTATCTCCAAAGGAAATATTCAGAGACAAATTGAATGTTGTCATCGAATTTCCTCTAGAAGGATTGGATATGAGCAATTTTGCAGCAGACAATGTGGCTTCTTGTCATAATGTTTAGGCATTGTCGAATCAGAATGGGACTACTTACGCATTACACCAATTTTACCAAAATCGCATGTGAGTGGAGAAGCATACGCCCTCTTTTATGGAAAGGATGAAACAAAATCGTGCCTTTGAGATAACCGAGAAGATGTTTCATGTTCCTGTACCAATAGATTTTATATTTATATTTCAATATGTATTTGTGTATCTGTAAGGACGAATCCCGTTGGTGGTCGGTGTCTAAGCTTGGCTTTGCAGCTGACCGCCTTGGGAAGCTTCGATTGAGTAGATGTCATCTCCGGGAGATGTCACTTCAAGTTCAGACTTGTTTCCTCTTAGCTACATTTGAGTTAACGCCCGATTGAGTGATGGTTCTTCTTATGTCATTGATTTTCTATGAACCTTATTGCACCTTCGAATAAAGTTCTCACTGGCATCATCTTAATGATTGAAGCCCTACCTGCTTTTTGGCGGGGTATTAATGAGCTTTATTTCAAAGTGTAATAAGGTTAATGGAACATTATGTCAATGACGTAAGAAGCATGGTTCGCTCGATCGAGTCTCAAATGCAGCTTCAATAATAGGAGTAGATGCTGAATGTTTGCCTGTTTTCGTAACTGCTCTTTCTGCCTCTTCTTGAATTACTGGGGGAATCTTTGTGTTCTGAAGTATCGCTATAGCTATTTGAGTTCTCTTCCTCTTGGTTGGAACTATTTTTCTGTTCATAAGTAATATCGTCTATGTACAACTTGCGTTCGGTCGAAGGCAATGTCATGATTTTCTTCTGAGAAAGATTGTTCCAAACCACCAAATTGTCTGCAACTTCTTCCATGCCCCTTCAGGCACGGTCCAATACGTTTTCCGTGTTTCCAATACAGAGAAAGCTACAAATATTCGGAATGGTTCTAGTCTCCTCTGGGAGATATTTAGAGACTACTTTCTATTGTTTTACAGGGCTTGAAAATGGTTCTAAGTTCATGTTCGAGGTTCCTTTCAATATGGTCCGTCACACCATTGATGGTTCGTCAAAGTGCTACAATGAAGTGCTTACGAGAGGTCGTGAGACTCTGTTGATTTCTGCCTTGCTATAACCGTTACCCAAAAAAGTATTCTTCGAAAGACCGGAACCGAAAGCATTACAATATGACATGTGTCTAGAGATATCTTTTATTCTTAGCCTTACAACTCAATCAGAAATACACCCCTGTGGTACCGGAAAGAACAGTTTACTGAAGAAAATGAATGTCCATATCAAGTGTGATGGATCGTATTGGAAAGATCCTCAAAGAATCAGGAGTTAGGCCATAGAAATAACAGGTCAGTTGAAGTCCAGGGATCCATTCAGCATACCAGGAGTATAGCGAATACCTTGAACTTGTGACCCCTTTCATATCGGAAACACGAAAAGAAACATTAAAACGTGCTTGATGGAGCTAAAGAAAAATAGGTGGCCAAATAGGCAGTTGTTAGGCACGCTCTCTCAGAAAAAACAGACGGACATCCGGCATTCAATTCCATTGAAAATGCCAGAGTAGCATTTTCAGTTTGCCTATCGCGGCAAAGTATATCACTTCGATCATTGCCGTCTGTCGTAGTTGCAGACGAAACGTCAGGCTCAAAACCCTGCGGCTAATAAACTCGGGAACATCAATAATCAAACATTCCCCAAACGTTTTCCAAAACTTCGTAGGTTTGTTTACCGATGATTAACGTCAACATGCTGAAAGTCTTTGACAAGAGTCTGGAGGTGAATATATCTTTGGTCTGGTTCACTTCAATAGCGTGCACTCAATGTCTTCATGGCACTCCGCAGTACTAGAAGCAGTAAGTTCGCTGGCCCGGGCACGCAGAGCTGGTGGGCGACTGTGGGAGAGTCGGCCCCTCGCGACCCGGGCATTCAGGTCATCCGTAGTAATAGTGTGTATTGGAAGCACTACTTAAACTCCTTGGCATGTCGGTCTCCATGAGCTGAGGGGGCCTGCGGAGGGTGTGAGCGTGGATGTGTGGGTATCGAACAACCTGGAAAAAAATAGTTGAGGATTGTCATTACGGAAATTTTTAATCCTTTCCTTTTCTAGGTATGGAGATGTGAAACTTTCATTCAACAAATGGAAACGGAAACATGGTTTTTTCAAATGGCAAGGTGTGCCTACCCCTGTGATATGGTGAGATGGTTTACTGAGGGTAATTAATAAATGAAGATATTTCCCGCACTGACGACAGTGATTCGTTCAAGTACTGATTTCAGCACGTTCCCGCTGTTGAATAAATAAGAAGTATCTGCAAGACTGTTCTCTGCGAAATGTCTTGCATATATGTCTGTCAAACACAGAAAGTTTCAGCCTGTTGCTTGATATTTTCAATGCATTCGATGGTGTGTGGCATGGAAATTGATAATCAGACTTCGATGTTATGGATCACCAATCTTTGTTCGTTCTTCACAAGTGGCCATCGACGGTTTTCCTTCGGATATCATTACCATCATCGTTGGTGATCCTTAGGAATCTATTTTGTCTCCAATTTTTTTTTATTATACATGGAAAAGACCAGAATACAATATTTTTCTTGTGCATACCCATAAAAACAAAGTGTTTGAAGATAGGGAATTCATTACAACCACATAGTTTGAACAATTGGACAAACTAACCATGAAAAATCTAATGATGCTCGGAAATGGCTTTGTCTGTTCTCGGTGATCCATTTTGGATGTGAGAATTTCAATGAACAAAACAAAACAAATATGTACGAGGGTGGTCTGAGACGTTTCCGACATCAACATGAAGATGGCAGCACTCGTAAATAGAGGCTAGTGAATTTCGTTGTTCATCTGTTGATTGTTACTCACCAAACTTTTAGCCAATTTGGACGTGCAGTTGTTATGTAACAGTCGTTTGAGTGAGTTGATGTTAGGAAAATGGACAAAATCGAGTAAAGAGCTGTCATTATTTATATTTTGAAAGGCAATACGCCTACGGAAATCAAAGATGACTTGGATTATGTGTATGAGGGACTCTGCACCATCATTTACCACAGTGAAGTTTTGGGCAGATGAATTTAAACGTGGCCGCAAGAGCTTGGGAGACGATGAACATTCGAGATGTCAAAAACTGCAACTACAGACGAAAACATCGTCGAAGTTCACCAAATGGTGCTAGACTACCGCCGAATTGAAGTGCGAAAGATACCAAAAGTCATGAACATGTAATAGAACGTGGTTGTCACATGTTGAATCAAGACTCAGGCATGACAAAGATGTCCGCGCGTTGGGTGCCGCGTTTGCTTACGTTAGGCCGAAATCGTGTTCGAATGAACATTTCCCTGTTGGCACAGTTCAGGCGCAATGAATCCGATTAATTATTGTAAATGCAACTTGAATATACCATTATTCGCTCGAAACAAAAATACAGTCAAAACAGTGGACTGCAAAGGGGAAACCAGCTCCAAAAGAAGCAAAAACTATTTTACGGCTGGGAAAGTGATGGCTACTGTTTTTAGGGATAGTCATGGATTATCGATTATCTTCAGAAAGGAAAAACCATTACAGGAGCACAATACGCATCATTATCTGATGAGCTGGGAGCAGAACTTGGGAAAAAGCCATCACATTTGCAGAAAAAAAAAACACCGTCTCACACCTCAGCGGTTGCCATGGCGGAAATCTACGAATTATACTTTGAACTGCTTGACCATACGCGTAACTCACCAGACCTAGCTCCAAGTGACTTCTTTCTATCCTTATCCAAAGGAATTACGCTCGGACAGAGATTTCCGTCGAATGAAGAGGCAATTACTTTCGTGAACAATTATTTTGCAGAGAAAAACGCCGAGTACTATTTGGACGACGATGCAAGCATCTCTGGGAGAAGTATGTAGAGTTGGAAAAAGACTATGCTAAACAATCAACATAGTCTTGAAAAAATGTCTTGTATCTTCGTTAGGTTGTAAACTTTCCAGACCACCCTTGTAATCATTACTATCGTACGATTGATTAAAGAGAGCAAATGTGACATAACTGATTTGATTTTTGTCAATGCACGTTTCTTTTTTACCTCAGTCCAAGAATTTCAGGCAATGTCAATTTGGTACCGGGCTACTTTATTGATCTGAAAGTGTAACAGAAAGAGACCCTTATTCACAAACCAGACATTTCTCATAGAAACCGAAAGATGTCAGTCTGATGTCCAAAAACCATTAATCATCATTAAATGTAACTGAGCACATTGGAATTTTTTTCCAAAATAGATATGAGGAGATAAAGATTTCTTGATTTAGTATAGATTTGGCCATATTCCAGTTCTCCAGGAGGACCCAAGTGGATGAAATGTAATCGATTTGAAATTATGGGATATTGGATTACTTTCATCCTTCAAAGAAGTAGAAGAAAAAGTTAATAGAAGATTTCAGTCGATAAGAACCAGAGTATGGGGCCCACATGAATGAGATTATTATAATTGGATGGAAATTTACTGACTATACTCAACTTTTGATGTGCTTTCTCTAAAGTTTCAATATATTTAAATTTGATATGATTTTTGAACAATTTTGATGTTGATGATTTAGAACAGGAGGCATATGAGGTGGGGGAATATAAAGGTTTTCATGAACCTTTTTTGAAATTTTAACCTTCTGCAATCTGAAGTGGAAACATACAGTAATGGAGAGAGTTTATACAGATGTAAAATAAAGTGGGAAAGAAAGGGAGAAAGCATTAATTTCAATCAACTACAAGACTGAAGGGTCCCTGCAACCCACTCGAGATTAACCTCACCTAAAAATATACCCCGCTCAAAACAAACAAGATTCCTATGGCTGGGATTGAATCAAATAAGTGAATGAATGTAATTACGTTACGTGAAATTATTCTAATTTATTTATTCATTTATTTGCCACTGTGGTACTGTATGTACATATGGTATGTCAATAACTTAAAATATACATAGAATATAATAATAGTGTGATACGAATAAAATAGGTAAGTGTATATAAATTCCCCAGGCGTCGAAGATAAGATTAATTAAAAGTAAGAGAAAAAAAAATAAGTAAAATCAGTGCTTATCAGAAATCATCATCCAGGAAATCATTACATTGCATTGCAGCAGC
>WOGR01004330.1:0-14842 GCA_015342045.1 Leptinotarsa lineolata | reverse complement strand
ATCTTCGTGGCAAAAAACGAATTTTACGATCAATGACGGGCTTTCACAGATTGATTCATGTAAAGATATATTCAAGGAATTGAAAATATTAGCATTACCATGTCTAGTCATTTCAGAGTTGAGTATACTAGTATTCGACAATAATGATGAAATATATGTGAGGAACAAACAAAATCATAGTTTCAACACAAGACAAAAGAATGATTTTTCAATTCCATTTAGAAAATTCAAAATAACTCACCAATCTCCCAGTCATATGCCTCCTAGAATATACAATGCTCTCCCTTCAAATGTGGAAAACTGCTTGACGAAACAATCATTCAAACATAATTTGAAATCCTTTTTTACAGAACAATGTTTTTATAAATTGGATGAACATTTATCGTGGCATTTTGCGGTGAAATAATTTTTTATTTTCAGTATTATTGTATTTCAAATGTAAGCAACTGACTTTTTCCATATGGTTTGTAACCGTCTTAAGGAAATAAATGATGATGATTATTATTATTACTATTAGTAATACTTTCATCATTGAAAACAGGACGGGCACCTGTATTGAGTTATCTATCACAATTCTTTGTTTTTTAGAGTTTGGTAATATATAAAAAGGATCAACAATGTGGGATATAATTGAAAGTATTGAATTCGTTGAATTAGTATCTCAATATATGAGTATGTTACTAAAAGTTTAGTTTCTTCAAATTATCCAAACAATTATTCCTGAATTATTCCCGTTTTTATATTAATGAAAACAACGAAAAGATTGTTATCACAATCCTTCCACGTAACTCTCAGTCAGCAAAAAACGAAATTATTTTTTTCGGAATTCCTCAACGAATTTTGAGATAAAATAATCCGATCTAAGAGAAACCAATCTGTTATCCTCTATATCTATCAATGCAACTTGTATTATGCTCAGTCGATTGTAATACATAATAGATAATAATTGTGTTTCAACACGAGGTAATCTTTGGGATTGGGAAGTTACTTTTGGAAAAGAAGATCGTGCCAGAGTTGCTCTTTCAAATGAAAAATTAAGCCTAGGATACACCACTGTTATTCATTGAAATATAAACAGTGTGACTACTAAAATCCGCATCACATGGATTTTTTTATTGATGGCTTCACTTGAAATTTGATTTTGGCATAAATAACTGCTTCGTTCATGATAAAAAATTAACAAAGATAATTTATTATGTATCTCTCATTATACGTCAAATTTCAATTTTTCTTTTCGAATATATTCCAAAAGTAGGATTATTTCTCAAAATATCGAAAAGGGTTATCAGAACAAGATTTTCTAATAAATAATAACTAGTATACTGATAACTAATTTCAGGGGGATAAGATGATTTTAATTTTTTGTACTTATTTGGTCAATTTTACGACTTATGCAAAATAAAACTCAAAACAGACTTCAATACATTTCTTATTTTTTACTATGTGCATTCCAGAAACATTTTCTCCAAACTAGCGCCAAATTGAAAGCGTTTTTCTACAAATTCTATGGGGCCAATAAAATTTGGTCAAATAATAATTGTTTCAGACTTTGTCTAGGGTAATATTTCGAAAGGGTGTTATTTACTTCAAACCAAACGATTTTTGTTTCAGTCTTCATAAATTAAATCAGTTCTCCCTAAGTTTTTGTTTCTCTTGAACATTATATTATCACAAAAAAATTAGGAAATCCTCATATTTTCTGTTGCAAAACGAAGCCCAATTTCGCTTCAGTTTGTGATTCATTAGGTGAAAGTGATAATCATCGTAATAAATTGTAAATAGGACAGGCACTGTGTATCATTTTAAAGAAGATTTCAGTATGTCTTGGGGGAAGGTACCAGAATTTCAAAGTATTATTATTAAAAATACATAATATATTCTTTTCAATTCCCATAATTTTTTCATAACTTCAAATGCAGAAGTGACACAATAATGATTCTTGAGAAAATTTCAGTGTTTTCGTTTGACTGCAAAAGATAATATTTTTTTGGATATTTATGCATATGAAAGCACCCAACATTTCATGTCGATTGTTTTTTTTTCAAGTCTTTTTGTAATTGAAACATGTTTTTCCATAGTTAAATTATATATAGTGATCACTAAAAAGTTAACGGTAAAACTAATTATTTTTTTCCATCTCTCAAGACGGATTTCCACCAAACGGATTCGTTTACAACAAGTTTCGTTTTCAAAAACAGAAAAAAAATTGATTTTAGCTTCGAAAACAAACTCGAAAATCGAATTCCGAAATTTTCTAAGAATATCTAATCAAGAATTTGAGAATTTGTTAAATGTACTGGGACCAACAATTTTCAAACAGAATATACAGATACTCATGCTATATCTGAATAGTTGATTGTTGTTGTTGCCAACCGTTTCCACGAACATAGACGAAATACTGAAACCTTTTGATCTTTCCGCCTGTCGACGAGACATTTTGGTGTTGACAGAAATTGTCACCCGCGACACAGTCTTCAAAATGTTTTTTATTTTAACAACTCAAGTTTTGTTGATATCGACAAGGTTGCTCTTTTGTTGCGGTTTTGTTCGTTTGGTGGAAATCCGCCTTTATATTTTTGTATTGTTTAAAACTTTCACACTTTTTGAAATTATAGTCATAAAGATTCGACAAGCAAAGAATCCACTTTTATCAGTGCCACCAGTGTAGATGAAATATGATACACTTACAGTAAAATTCATTCTTGAGCCATAAAACATCCCGCATCTACTTGATAGATGAACGTGGAACGTAATTCTGAACACGATCCTTTGAATGCGATTTTCCGTAGGACTCATTCTTCATCATGGCACGTGATAAATGTTGGCTGGAATAGTTTCTGAGAGAACGACATTCTTATATGGATCGTCAAATAACCTCATATAACTCAAAGTGGTTTTATGAAGGTTGGTCGTGAAATCGCATTTCCTGCTAGTTGGATATAGGTGTAAAAGTTACACGAGTCGAACTGAAATGCATTATGTTATTATGTTACTCTAGATAGTCTAGATGATTATTGTTCGTAGAATCTATTGAGTCAACAGACGACAGCTCCGTCAAAATTTGAAGAATTTTTACAAAGAGCAATACTTCAGGTTGATGATCAGCCACCCACCAGTGGTAACTCATCTCAATGTTAGTTTGTGTGTCGTTATAGTGGGCAAGATCGCTCCGGATTTCTGGTGAGTGCGTTCGAATATATCCTTTTTCACGAGACTTCATATACCATCTGCTAACCCTTGGGATCACTAAGAAAGTGAGATTTTCGGCAGCAGTATGGAGGAACTGCTTGATGAGCTGATGGTCAGGGACAGAGGTGAAGTGATCCGCCTTATAGGGTGTTTACTTGATCGTCGGGCCTGAGCCCATCAGAGCTGCTTAAAGGTAGTCCTGGGCGGCGTCTCGGGAGTCTCCTTGCACCCCACCAGGAGTCAGGGAGCTTCTCGAACGTTCTTTCCGGAACGGCGATTCGGCGATTCGGCGGAAGTATCTAAAGATACTTTCGCCGAATCCACTCTCTCTGCACAGCCTGAGACTACAATTATCAATACGTATAAGCCGCAGGATCCAGCCAACAAAAAGCGCAGACTTCCGGAGGAATTTCCTCCTCTGCCGATAAAACCCGACATTCCGGCTCTCAAAAATACCGACACAAAGCCCGAAAAAGCGGTCAAAAAGTCACCAAAGCTTCGAAATGAAGCCAAAAATTACAATTCCGATTCGGAATTTTCCACTACGGAATACTCTGTCGAGGATGACATTGAAGACATAGAAATGGACGATGCAAGTCCGGTTAGTCAAACTCGACTGTACAGGGTGATCCCAAAAGCCCTAACACCCAAGTCAAAAATCAGGACATTCAGGTTGGAAATACAACCCCTCAGAGAGCTAATTCACCCCCTCTTGCGAGATCCGAGGCGTCTCAGAACCCCAAAAAAGTCCACGTTACCCCAAGTGTTGTTCGTCAGAAGGACAAGTTGGTCAAATTCTCGAAGTTGACAGTTCCCGAAAAGATTAACTTTTCGAAAGCTATCAGTCTGGCTGATGGCTTCAAGGTCCAGCCATCCACTGCAGATGACAACAGGAGCATGTCCAGACTCTTGGCGAGGAAAAAATCTCTCACCATACGTACACCCTTCCTGAGAACAGGCAAGTTACGGCCGTCCTCAGAGGAGTCTCGGAACAACTTGATACCTCTGACATCGAGGACACCCTGGTGGATAAGGTTTCTAACCACTATCCGTCACTAGTATGATGCGAGGAAACCGTTCAAGTGAACCAAGACTAGAAACACATCTTTGACGTCAGGGATCTACTCAACGAGTAGAGCCCCAACACCAGAAGACACTGATAGGTCAGTGTCATCGATGCCAGAGGTTTGGACTTTGCCAGCGCAATTGCCTAGCCATAGGTACCTATTTGCGTCAAGCTAGCAGGCACCTTTCAGGTGAATGCATAAAGACGCGCACAGATCTGCCCAAGTGCAACAATTGCAAGGGTGTGCACACTGCGAACTACCGCGGTTGTCCTGAGTTCCCCAAGGTTCACAAGAGGACCAAAGTCGCCGCAGGTGCAGCAGGCGGCATGCCGGAGCATCTGACATGCGCCTAGGTATGAGCTATGCAGGGGCGGCCAAGGGCGGCACACCTTCGCTAGTCCATCCGCGGCACCCGGTAGTCCTTTTCCGTCGAGGGCTAGCGATTCTGTTCCGCTCTGGAGCAGATGGAGAAGCTCTTCACTCAGTTTCCGTACTCAAGAAAATGTTTGCAGTCAACACCAACGTGATAACTGGTACCTGTTAATGATTAGGCCGTCAACACTGCCTAGCTCTCTCAAGGTTGTATTTTGGAATGCCAATAAGATTCTGAACAAAAAGTTAGACTTCGAGAACTTTGTAATCGAACATAACATCGACGTTGCTCTTGTGCAGGAAACCCACCTGCACAAAAAGTTTTCTGGAATCCCCAACCACGGTTTTTACCATAGTGAACGCGTTGGACGTGCTGGTGAAGGAGTTGGTATTTTTGTCAAACTTGATCTCCTGATGTACAATTCGGCATTGACTCGGACCAGTTACATGGTACGGAAGCCGTGGGTGTCAAACTCCAACTGAGTAGAGGTGATCATAGGCTGATCTCAGTTTACAACCCTCCACAGAATTGTTTACTTCCAGAATCTCTGGATGAATTGCTGATGACGAGAAATACCTCCACAATTGCTGCTGGTGATTTCAACGCCAAGGACCATCTGTGGAGCAGAATCACCAATGCGAACGGCCGAGCGCTCCGTTCGCATGCTGACAGGAATGAGTATTGAGTGATGGGCCCAGATGAGCCCACGTTCTATGACGGGCGTAACAGACCAGACGTACTTGACGTCTCTCTGTCCTGCGAAGTCTACACTTTGTCGGAACTAGACTCAGATCATAGCCCAGTCATCCTGATACTGGGTGATGATCCCCCTCCCCAGGAATATCGCATGAGATTATCTACAGATTGGGAAGCCTTTAAGGCCCTTTTAGTGGAGACACGCACAGACTCGCAATGGTCTCGACGCGGCGGTGGCGGATTTCGAGTTGTCTGTCAATAACGCTCTTCGCGCAGCCACAACCAGGACAGAGTGTCCACTGCGAAACTACAATGAGTTTCCTCCTAGGATAAAGAACCTTACCTGGAAGTTCATCAGCGGACTCTTTAATCCTGGAGACAGGGCTGCGGCTAACAGAATGGCAAACCAGGTTAAACTGGCCATGTCTGACTACCGAAACGAGAGGTGGAGCGAGTGTTTGGAATCGCTAGAGCCTGGGGATGATGAGCTTTGGCGAATCACCCGCAGACTCAAAACGAAGAAGACTGCCCCCTCCCCTCTTCACGGACAGCGCGGTATCTGCTACTCCCTTGCCGAGAAGGCGTTGGCTTTTTCAGATACAATGGAGAATCAATTTCACCTCAACGGTGACCGGGATGATGATATCGACCGAGATATCCAGCTGGAACTTCGGGTTCGACATACCCTCAGAGAAAATTATGACAACGTGATTTTTCTGGCTTCGGAGGAAGAACTGAGGGGGTACATAAGGGTCTCCAATCCCAAGAAGGCTCCGTGGAATGATTTAATTAACAATAGGTTACTGAAGCAACTTCCGGAGAACTGTTAAATATTATAAACAGCTCTATCGCCCTCAGATACTTCCCCCTAAGGTGGAAGCACGCCGTGGTTATCATGATTCCGAAACAAGGCCAGAACCCGCTGTTTCCCCAGAATTATCGTCCGATTAGTCTGCTGTGCTCAACGGCAAAGCTGGCTGAACGTGTTGTGCTACAAAGGCTGACCGAAGAGGTTGTGACCGAAATGTTCTAACTGACGAGCAATTCGACTTCAGGAGGGCACACTCCACCGAACTGCAGGCCCTGGGATTGGTTGAAAATTCTATCTCAGTGCTAAACAACAGGAAGTCAGTCCATCTTGTCCTCCTAAACATTTCAAAGGCCTTTGAATGTGTCTGGCAAAAAGGCCTTCAGCATAAAATGCTCGATTTCAACCTGCCTCGGGGCCTGGTCCGGTGGATTAGGTCATTCCTGAAAGGTAGAACATTTCAGGTCCGAATTGAAAGAACCCTGTCCTCAGTCGGGGAAAACCAAGCTGAAGTGCCCCAAGGAGCTGTGCTGTCTCCACTACTATGCAGCCTATATGTGAGCGACCTCCCCAGATTCGATCACGTAAAGGTTTCCCTTTACGCCAATGATACGGCTCTCCTCGCCATGGGTCGGGTTTTGGCTGTCGTTTATATACAGCGTAAATTGGACGGTCTCGAACGCTGGTACCTTAATTGGAAGATTCGCGTGAACCCAGACAAAAGGCGATAGTTTTAGGAAGGCGTAACGTCTTTCCAGACACAAGGGTAACGATCTCAGGCAGAGAGATCGAATGGCAGCCACGAGTTAAGTACCTGGGTCTTTTGATAGATCGTCGAATCACCGGGGCGCATCACATTGAGAACATCAAGAGCAAAGTTAAAGCGAGGGTAGCTAAACTCTACCCTCTGATAAATAGAAAATCCAAGCTCAACCTTAGAAATAAGGTTTCATTATACAATACGATATTCAAGCCTGTATGCTTCAGGCGCTTGGGGACTAACCGCCCCGTCAAATTTTTCCATTCTGGAAATATTGCAGAATAAGTTACTACGGATGCTGGTGAATTTTACATGGTTCATGCGGAACGCAGCCATCCGCAGAGATTGAAGCTGTCGACTATACATCAGTCCATCTAGTTGAGGAATCAGGGAGTTTTCGAGTCGCGGAAACTCACGACAACGTTCTTGTTAGAGAAGATGTAGATCACACTATAGACGACCCCTCCCGATTCAAAAGGCCACGTCGCTCAATTGAGTGAAGGCCCCACGACGTCCGTAAAAGTGAATAGCTTGTTCATTAAACAGTCAGGGAGGGGTGCACTGAGACAGAGCGGCATACAGTTCACTGACTTTTATGCCACAATCAAACACCACCAGTTTCGTATCATTCGTCCTCCTGACGAATCTCAGTTGAAAGGTTAAGGGAAGAATTTCCAACCTGAATGAAATAAAGATGACTTTGTTATTGTTTGTAGAATCATACCCTTTTCAATACAAGTAGCTTGTGGAACTTTAGAATGCAGAGTAAATTTTCACAAAAATATAAGTAGATAAGACCATTCTAGATCTTCGAAGAGTTTTATGTCTCAAATTTTAAGGGGGATCTTTCTGAATTCTGGATCTTTGAAGAGTTTTATGTCTCAAATTTAAAGGGGTATCATTCTAGTCGAGGTCGTATTTTCTTTCAGTATTATACTTTGGCATTGGATGTTCTGATTGGTTCAAGTTGATAAAGCATACCATCTTCAGTTTGGTATTGGAATGAGTCTCACGATTTATGATGAACAAAGAATTATATATGTGGTGTTCGCCGAAAAAAGGTACATAGTGTACGAAAACAAACGCTATCAAAGTTTCGCACTATATTACTTCTATGTACACGCCTTCAGTGGGGTGTAAGGTCTTGATATTATTGATCTGGATATCTGTGACGTCATTTCTTCTGTGTGCGATGTTTATTCTCGTTATAGTGTAGCGGTAGCTTCAGTTATCTAGTCCTTTTCGTTTCTAGGTTTTGTATATCTCATCCGCAGAAATGTTCTCTTTCAGTTTCGTGATTTTCGTGAAAATTTTATCGTGAATTATTGATTTTCATAAATTCTATTTTATTAAAATGAGAGCGCCAAACTGCGGCGGTACTACGAAAGTGGTCTGCTAACTCGGAAGACCTGGTTCAGGGCGAGGCAGGATTACAACATCTAGGGATGACCGCTTTCTCGTATCTAGTGCTTTGAGAAACCGAACAGTTACGGCAGTTTCCTTTCGAAGTCATCTGCAAGAAATCGGAAATGTAAACATAAATGAGTGGACAGTGAGGAGGCGACTCAGTTTTTCGATGAACCGCGATTCTGCCATACGGGCTCAGATAGACGTGTACGAGTATGGATACCACCAGGCAAGAGATATACTCGAGCATGTATTGCCGAGCGATTTCCATTCAGTGGCGGATCAGTTATGGCATGGGGAGAAATATAGTTTGACGCTCGCACGTAGTTGGTCTTCATCGGGAATGGGACATTGAATGCGTATAGATACCTGACTTACCATAGATACTTTTACTTGAACACGACGCAACATTTATGCATGATAATGCACGGCCCCACACTGAAAATCTTTCACAGAATGTAATCCAAAGTCTGTTCCAAAGTATGCTTCGTTGTTTGCATGCTGTTATCACTTCAAGAGGAAGAAACACTCATTATTGAAGCCTTTATATTCTCTTTTCTTCAACCAAATGCAGAATAAAATTTTTCAATTCATTTCCTAGCATACTGAAGTGTAATGGTTCTTTTTCAGTATTAGCAAATACATTTGGGCAACCAAAAATTGTTTTTTCCCAGGAGTCGGTGAAATTTTGTGACATCAGGAACTAACAAATTACGGAATGGTCCTAATTTTATGCCCGTCAGTGTATACAGGCAATTTCTTTTATCATGTGGTAACATTGCTATATTCTACACCGTAACAGAAACGAAGACGATTAAATGGGAAAAAAGGTACCTTGCACCGGGAACAACACAATGGTCGAAGAAAATTTACGGGGACTCTCGCCCTTCTCGAGTTATACGGGGAAAACCAAAAATGCTGTTTTATTTGTCAGTTAGGTACCCCAATTCAATGAAAATTCGTACTTTTTCGTTTTGAAAATTTTTGTATTGCCGTAGTCCTTTCAAGGCCTATTTCTCCATAATCAAATATAATTCGTAATATTTTTATAATTCTCAATCCTGGAAGTAACGAAAATAGCAGTTTTTGCTCAAAATTCGATTGTTGTATAATTTGGTATGAATAAATAGCATCTCAATTCATTTACCATCTTAAACGCGTAGGCTTTGCTTGGTTTCTATGGCAGGAAAAATTAATGCGTTGTTGATATCTGTTGAGAACTGTCAGACGTTTATGAACATATCAAAGATGTATTCAAATGATGAAAGGACTGATATGCTATTTAGTTATGCAAAATGAAAAGAGGATTTCTATTTGATGTTTTCAGTGGCGATGTGTCCCTACCGTACAAAATTGATAGTTTGTCAGTTATTAATGAAAAACTGAATGCCCCATTTTTCATGAGCTATCGCTCATGTTTTTAGGAGCTTTATGTTTATTCAACACGAATTTCAATTGGTGAACTAAACTATATGTGAGGACATTCAATTTTACTATTTTAGGACTCATTTCTCCTTCCTGTTATTACCTTTTTCAACTATTGTGCTTGTTTAACGAAACCCCTAGTGTTCTCACCAATCTTCGTCCATCCTACACAGAACTGTTTTAACATGTATATTGGATACGCTACTGCGAATTGCGCTCACCGCACCAGCAACTCGGAGCGCATGCTCTCGTACCGAAGGCCCGTTTCCAGCTTGTTGAAAAGCTCGAGCTTTCAGTGCTTTCAGAACTCCAAAATGGCGCATAGGGGTAAAAACCTTTCTCCAACTTACGATCGGCAAAGCTATATTTCGCGAATGGTGAGTTTTTTCAAAATTTCGAATGTTTACGTGGAATACTGTTGTGTCGGCAATGGCGTAGGTATAGTCGGGAATGGGCTATCGATTATTATTTATATGCCTTTTATTGATTCCCTTTTGATGTTTCTACCATATATGGTTCAACAGTTGGGTGGTTGGCGGGCCCTTAACATTCTGTTGGGTAGTTTTCGACACATAACTTGACTTTGTACTTGCAGTTTAGCATTGAAATGTTGATGAAGTTGTAAAAAAATATTGGAACATAAAGAGCAACATATAAAGTATATTCTCAAGAAGTTTTGGAAAACTGATATATTTCCCGATTACTGCGGTTCTGATTGGATAACTTTTGATAATGAAATGCATAAAGTATGTTTAGAGGCAAACTATCAAAATAAATAACAATTTATTGTACTTAGGTCCGTTTTTACTTTTGTGTAACAATAGAGAGCTTTATGCTTTGTACTACCATTCAAAATCAGTTTCGTGAACAGCAACATTTTGTCATGGTGAAGAACTCCATTGAATGAACATTTTTTTCGTCTCCTTGAAAAATATACAGGATGGGCCAATGAAATCGAAACAACGCCAATTTTTCGTAGTTGGCGTTTAGAAAAAAATCACATTGGAGGGGTGGGTCATTTTATTTTCAACCCTCTAACGTCACTCACACTTCCAGGAGTCAAGAAATATCTCGGTTAGAAGACCATCGAATTCTCTTTCCAATGCTTCCTACTTTTTTAAATTTGATGCAGTAGGTATCGAAAACTCTTAGTTGATAATAATAATAATTTGATGAAGTCAAGATGAAAAAAATGTCTAATTTTATTCTTGTAATATCATTTTTGGGAAAAAAAGGTGGTCATTTTTAAACATATTGTTTTTGACCTTACAATGGGATTAATGAAATAAATAATATTAAGTTCACTGATGACCTACTTTTCCTAGGATTTTTCATTAAGCGTTTCCCATTTTTGAATGTAAATGTGTGTGAGATATCATCGAATTTTTTTATTCGTTTGAAAAACTTTTTGATGCCATTATGTGTGGAATATAACATCGTTCAAGTGTTCGCCATGGCTTCTCTGGGTGGAGCGCATCCGAAACACCCTATTTTCCATGACTCTGATACATAAATCAGGCTGAAATTGACCGATGGCATGAGTTATCTTGGCTTTGAGGACCTATGTGGTTTGTGGCCTATTCGCATACACCTGCGACTTGAGAAAACCCCACAAGAAAAAGTCTAACGCGGTCATATCGCATGATCTCAGTGGCCAGTTCACAACTCCTACACGTGAGATGACCAGGTCCTCAAACCACTCTTGTAGAATATCCAATGTGGCAGAGGCCGTGTGGCACGTAGCGCCGTCCAGTTGAAACCACTTGTCGTTGGTGTCCACATTATCTAATTCAAGCCGAAAGAAGTTGGTAATCATCGACCTATAGTGCTCGCCGTTGACAGTGGTGGCCTGGCCAACGTCGTTCTCAAAGAAATATGGACCGATGACGTCGCCAGCCCAAAATACACACCAAACAGTGACTTTTTCGGGATGTATTGGGCGCTCTTGGATATTATGTGGATTGGTATTCCCAAATTCGTCAATCTTGTTTGTTCACCTACCCATTCATCCAGAAATGCGCCTCATCGCTGAGAATGATTTTTCGATGAAAATTAGGGTCAGTTGCCAACTGCTCCAGAGCCCATTCAGCGAACACTCGTCGTTGTCTACGGTCGTTTACCTTCAGTTCCTGGGTCAGTTAAATTTCGTACGGGTGCAGGCCCAAGTCACGACGCGAATTCGCCAAGTTGTGGTTTGCGAAAGGCCGAGTTCCTGTGAGCGACGCGAGATCGACTGCCTCGGATTCCCATGCATGCTACCACAGAAAACGGCGATGTTTTCGGCAGATCTTGCGTTTCGTCGAGGTACGGGTGTTGGTCGATCGTTTACTGAACCAGTTGGCTCAAATTTTATCCACCACATTGCGAATAGTCCTCTTGATAGGACGATTATGGCGATCGTAAAATGAGCGAAGCACTTGGTACTCGGTACGAGGTACGAACAGTACACCAATTTTGATAAAACAATTTTATTGTTTGCACGTGTTGTTGAATGATGTATCTATCCATGATGATTTGACAAAACAGACTGAAAAAATGAAAACTAATTTGACAGATATAGCTTCAACAAGATGGCCGTTTTCATTTGTCAAAGTTTGAAAGTCCCTGTTGGTAACATAGTAACGGGCCTCAATACTGACGAAATACAAGTGCCCAGTAGCCAACTGATTATCCATATGCTCAAGAATATCTCGTCAGTGTCAACTGTCAACGTCAATAAAGCAGTTGTCAACAACAAGAGAGCGTGCTAGTTACATGATGTATAATCAGTCTGAAGTGTGATAAAAAACGTTGATTCTTTTGCAGATTAAAAAAAAAATCTCGTCATCTACCACATCAATTATTTTAAAAACTAGGTAGCATTGAAAAGCGATATTGAATAATATCATTATATAAAATCAGGTATCATTTGACCCCAAACCCTGTGCGTTTGATATTCAAGGGTTGCATCGCTTCCCGCAGGGGGATTGAAGTGACAAGCTTGAAAATATGCTTGAAAGATTTTCCTCTCGAAATAAAAATCGACGATATCTGCGAATTTTTTCTGAACGTCTGCTATGAGAAACAGGCTTTTGGCCAACTTATATGCCAGAAAAATTTCACTATTTATATTTTGAGATTAATTACAAACAATGATTCATTATTGAAAATTACTATTGTTTTTGAAAGTACTATTCTCCTTTATGATCTACGATGTGGATGTAAAGACAAGATATCAAGGTCGAAACGAAATTTACGTAAAAGGGAACCCTAAAAGTAATTTTCAATAAGAAAAATAATATACCATCAACATTTCTTTAAATAAAAGGGGATTCTTGTGATACTTCGTTTGAAACGCCTTTCAATTGTCTATCCAACACTGGTTTATTTGTTCGAAATCGAATCAGTAGTTTTATATTAGGTTGTTTCAAAAATTTTCTCAGTTTTTACGAGTTTTTTTTCAATATCTCAGTAAATACTTATTCAATTTATTCGAAATTTGAATCAGTGCACTTTTGACAACGTAGCACATATCGATTAATTCTGTCAGCATAAAAATTGCGCGATTGGGATTCGATGAAGTCGACGAAGGCTGTTTTTGCCTGGTCCGGATTAGCGAAGGTACTACCGCTGAGAAAGTTATCGAAGTACCTGAAAATATGCTGTTGGCAAGAGGTCTGGGGAGTATGGTGGGTGAGGCAGAACTTCAACGCTCAATTCGTTTTATTTTTGGGTGGTGATTTGTGAAATGTGCAGACGGGCATTGTCGTGGAGCAGGCTCGGAACTCTTCTTTTGACCAGTGCCGGCTGCTGCTGACACAATTTTTGGTACAATTTTTCTGGGCCTGGGTGAGTCATCGGTGTCCAATCAACAACCTAATACTATTTTCGAAAATCTGCAAGAAAACGATAAAAAATTCGCTCTAGTTTATCCCCATAAAAGTTCAAAATGTTCACCATTCCTATAATGAAATCTGTTAACAAATTTATTTTTCACATTATGAATGAAGTGTTTCTGGGGTAATTTCGTTGCAAGAAAGAACCTCACGTATTCCTCGAAAACATCTGAAGGCGTTACGGCACGTGATCTAGCTGACCATTCTAAGAAATACGTCTATCTATCTACCTGTTTGGATAATTGACGAACCAAAATGTGTTTGTTGCTGATGTTGCCTTCCCATTATGCCAGACTGATTCGAGAGTGGATATGTGATAATTTTTCCAAACCAATAGATACACGTGTTTCGTTAGAATGACCCGGTAGATCACCTGATATGATGTCCTTAACTTTTTTGTGGGGATTTGTGAAATATAAAGTATACTTTACACAAATGCACGCATTCCAGAACTCATAAATAGAATGAGAGGTGCTTCTAACGAAATTACTCGAGAAACATTACATGGTGTAGAAAATGAATTTGTAAACAAATTTCATTATTAGTAGGAAGTGAATGATGAATATTTAGTGAGATAAACTAGTGTGAGTTTTGGATACATTTCTCGTTGAAATTATGGTATTTATTGTTTGTTTGTAGATTCTCAAAACGAATATAAAACTGCTAATAACTCAGAAATGGCTGAACCGATTTTCAAAAAATATCCTAATGTAGAATAGAGAATAGAAACACTTATTCACCTTTCCATTTGAATGCTAATAACGTCGTTTCGGCGACGAGTGCTGCCACATTATTGGTTCTCTTATCGTAAACTAGCATTCCGCCCCGGCTCCGCACGGATGCAAAGCTTATACTAAATATGAATTCACCCACCGGAAATTTAAGGGCATGGAGAAACAGTGATGAAAAAGTAACTTCATTTTCTGGATATTGGGTATGTGTTTCCAGGAAAACGCGAGGGTTGGTGTCACTCCAATAACGACAATTTTGTCTGTGAACATTGCCGTCGAAAAAAAAGTACATTCGTCACTAAAACAAATATTGTGGATATAGGTAGGATGCCTTGCAATGTTTTCCGTCATGACTTCACAGAATTCTGTTCTTCGATCAGGGTCATCTTTAGTTAATTGGTATACCATTTTGATTTTGTATGGATGATACCTATTCCTCTTCAAAAGTCTCCACACAGTGGAAGGAGACACCTCACAAACATTCGCGATGGAATAAGTAGCTTGTTTAGGA
>WOGR01004329.1:0-14842 GCA_015342045.1 Leptinotarsa lineolata | reverse complement strand
CAGTTTGTATTTTTTAAATTAAAATCGTTGTGAGAGCTACCAGAATTGCCTCCGCGAGCTACCGGTAGCTCGCGATCGATAGGTTGGCGACCACTGGACTAGAGAAAGAGTAGCATCTTGGGTTGATAAATTAAATTGGAACCCGTATTGGCTCTTAGAGAATAGGTTATACTTTTAACAGAAGGATAAAAGTCTGTTGAGATAGGATTTTTCCAAAATTTTTGAAAATGAAGACAGCAATGCAATGCCTCTATAGATGGAGATTAAGTGCTCATAATTTTTTTTGTGAACAGGAATCACAATAGCGTGTTTGAGGCTCGAGGGAAATGAACCCTCAATGGAAGATAAATTAAGTAAGTATATAAGTGGTTCAATAACGAGGTCAGTATCTTCAGATTGTACCTGCTGTAATGCAGACGATAATGTAAAAAACACCCTCTCTGCTGTATAAGATGGGAAAATGAAAGATTTCTGTACACACGTGAAACAAATATTATATTCAATGCCGGAAATATGATGGAAAGCCTCATATGTGATGAAGAGACTAAGAATTAAACCTTTAGAATGATAAGAGCAATTATCGAAACTAAACAGAGAAAGAGAGAGAGCAGATGATAAGAAACAAGAAATTTTTTCAGTCGAATTCACAATTTGAATGCCGACCCTGTTAGAAGGTTCAATTAAAGACTATGGAACTATATTTCAAATGACAGCTGGATAACGATAAAACTACGCATAAGCAATGGATAATTGCGAATTAAACCGCTTTATGTAAATAACTTTAATTGCATTTTCATTTAAATACAAGAGATGATTTCTGATGATTCACCAGAGCCAATTTAAATTAATACGAAATTTTCAGTCACTGGCGATTATATTCGTTATGGAGGCAAGACGGAATTCTGAATATTCCCGATCATTACAATGTTCGCTCCAATTTGAACTAAATATGCACAAAGCCGCCAATTACTTTGATGTCACTTGCATCCTGGAATGCCTCAGAAAAACCCGGTGGAGTTGTATTTCTCTTATTCATTTCAGATATTATGTAAATCATATAATCAATTATAGACTGCTAGTGTGCTCTTCGTGAACGGGATGATACTTGGTAGAATAAAACAGCTAGTTAAGAATTGTTTTTTAACAAGATATTTCATTTCATAAGCGACATGAGCTTTCTAACGGGACGGGACGGGACGGGACGGGACGGGACGGGATGAGTTGGGATGGAAAGGATCACAAAACATGGAAATCCAAATCATTCAAGGACGTCACAGGGAGAATATCTGTACCAACTGAACTTTGAAAAATATGATTCATGAAGGACCTTTAACAATCTAAGCAGATTTTTGGCAGGAGATTTGAAATGTCTGAATGAGAAAAGGATGATAGCTTTAGAATATCTTGCAAGTTCTTGTTTTTCGGGTTCCCGACAAAAATCTGCGAAGCTATCTGAATATGGTTTTCTAGATTGAGCATTTGAATGTTTTCGATTACTAGAACGAAAAATTCTGAATGTATTTTGTTGCAGTCTTACTAACATCTAGCATCTTGACCCTCAGGTTTTTTATGGTTCCTAAAATGATTTTTAGGCAAACTATTCAATTCTTTAAATGTTATCTTCGATTACATTGAAACTTATTCAACAATCATTCCAATTGTTAAACTCACTTTTGCTATTTTATTCCATAACTCACCCTCATATTCGGCATATTGATCTCCAGCATCATCACATCAAAACTCTGAGAGTAAGCACCTACCTCTCTTGAACAACGTAGGGGTCGTTATTCATCGTATTATAGTTGTCACCATCTCTACACGAAGATGGATGCGTCTCTGTGTGTTCCAATGTTTATATATAATATGACGGATCAACATCGCACATTAGTTAATGCTTAGAGGACACATAACCCTTTTTGTGTCTTCCGTCAATTAATACCGAAATAAAATTGATGAGGAGCGGAGTGGGTGTTAGTTTTGGGTCACCGGAGGTCAAGAAATATTAGGGAGAGCAGAAAAATGAAGACTTCGTTCTAGCGAAAATAAGTGTTAGAGTTTTACGTGTAATAACAAATACTACGACGTATTAGATCACCCCAAATGTCACTCTAATGAATAAATAGTAAATAGAAGCTTAGTTCAATAGCTTGGGTTCAATAATGAATACAAATGACAGCAAAAATAATTTGAATTGGCAAGCCCTCTTTACCTATTTCTTCAAACCTTCGAATACATCCGTGAAGGGTCTGCTGTCTAAATTTTGTTTCTTTGAGTGGTATATAGATGACAGCCCAATCGGTCAGTTGTCAAAAATTTTGACACACCAGATGAGGCGTGTTTAACGGTTCAAAATGTGATTTGGTATGAATTATCTTTGGATCTGGCTTATTTATTTTACTTTCCTTATTGCCTTATTCACGTGTATAGATCAGTGTTGTGTTGACCTCATCATTAAATGAAATTAAAATGGAAGACGATGACGCCCCCGTCGTGAAACAAAGAAAGTGTTGTGGTGAAAACTTTACGGATACAACTATATGTGTTCAAAATAAAATACATTCAAAATATGTCTTTCCGTTAACCTGCTGTCGCACTCCTACGAAGAACAACCCTCAGAAGTCGAAACTTGTGCAAGCTAAGGAATAAAGAGGCCTTACCTTTTAACATGTGATTCCTAATACGGGTTGGGCGATAGATAGCGAAAATAAATCGCTTAGTCTGCGGCTTGAACCACCGACTCACACAGCGCTCGATCGACCGACCTAAATAGTAAATAAATAAAAATAAAAATAGTAGAAGACATCCTAAAAACGGGAAGGACCTTTACCAAGCTTGGGTTGATTGAATAAAGTCCTCTTCTTACGAAAACTCCATCTATTCAGCAGGTTTATGATGAATATGTTATTTGCGAGCAATTTTATGTAAGAGATCACTACTATAATCATGTATCTTGGCAAATATTAGTTTTAGAATCCATTTCAGGACCACAACTACGTTTTCTGCAAAACAATCACTAACAATCCCCCATTCTATAATTCCGTATGTAAGTTGTGACTGTACTAGCGACAAATAAATCATTTTCAATTGTCTGATGTCCATAAATTCATTGAGATATCTAAATTTTTATAAAAACCTTCCTTATTTTTTGAGAAGTTGTTTCATATGGAGGCATATTGTCAAGTGAGTATGCCGTTGAACTGAACGTTCCTCAGGGCTCAGTTTCAGGACTGTTATCATCAATTATATTCACACTAGACAACAATAAATAGTATAATGGCTCTACATGAGAGTTTCAAGCATCCTGACTGCGAATTCAACTTCAAAAATTGTCCATCACGTAAAGATTTTGAGTTATTTCCATTTTATGAATTTTTTTTCACATATTATAGGGGAAAGTAAGATCAAAACAAGGAAAAAACAATATATTCTGAGGATAACAGACTTTATTTACAATACACATGAAAAAACATTCAGATGAAGTTATTAACCCCAGTTTATTGTGTAATGGAGGTAACAAAACGTTTTTGGGATTAACAAGAGATATATTCTTCACGTTAGGTTGACCTAGAATATATTTATCTCTTGGAGGCCATTCTTTCACTTGATAATGGCTCTGTGTTGCCCTACTGTTTCAAAGGCAAAGAAAACAGCAAAACTTCGTAAATCCGCCCTAAAGACCCAGTAATGGTCCTATGACTTTTAGGTCACCACATATTTGCCACTTATACGTATTATAACTTATTCCATTTAGAATAAATGACATATGTTCGTGTGTTTATTTCATGGCAACTGCATGTGCAAGAGGAATAGAGGGTCTTTTGTTACCATTATGGCTTTCAAACTTGTTTTAGATGAATCTATAAATAAGCGTCATTCGTCCGGGTTATGTGCAAATCCTAATTTTTTCCATCACACTATTTGGATTTACACAAACACACATTTTATCCTGCCTAGTAAAAAACAAAGATAGCTCATGGTTACGATTCCTTAATATTGTAACTTTGGTTTTAGGGGCTAGTATTCCATTGTTATAATCTAAACCCTAATAGTTCAGCATTCTCTTTGGACAAGTATAGGTCCCGAGCTAAGTCATTTAAATCAGGTTGTTCGATTAAATGGGGTGTTCTTCCTTCACTCTCGGGAAAATAAGGACCGTCTTTTTTTGGCACATCATCAGAACCTGCCTGCTCATCATACATTTCCAAATCTTCCTCCCAATTTGCCGAGGGTATTGGAGCTGGTAAACCTCCATGAAAAACTGGCCTTATTGCAGAAGGAATATCCGGAAATACAATTTTGTGTTTGCTCTTTCTTGAAAATCAGACACGTTTGTCATGCAAAAGTAACAGTCGATGTAATGATTTGTCATTTTTTGCCAAATCATTGGAATAGCAAAAGGCATGGAAGAGCGTTTGCCATTCAACCAGTTACTTAGATTTGCTGCACAGGTTTGGCAACATACATGAGGAGCCCAATCCCGATCTTGATCACCAACAACAAATCCAAAATACTTATGGTAAGCTACTTTGGTTATTTGATTAATTGGCCGTTTCTGCGATTCAGGAGTAAACTGATCACATATATAGCAAAAACTATCTGCGGGATTAACGTAGCCACGTTTCTGTACTTTGGACATTTTTATACTGTTGCTTACGTCGAGTTCAAATAAGTGATACTGTGTTTACAGGAGTCAACTTATTTTATTCACAAACATAATACTAATATAATACTCTTAATATTCGCGTGTTTGCTCACCTCGCTTCTCTAATACCAACTCACCACTACTCGCGTTGATCCGATTTTCAACCTGTTACTTTTATAGCGGATCCGTATTTCTAGTATTTTCTGGAAACTTTGAGTATCGGAAGTTCGAGAAGCGAAATTACATTTCTCACATACAGCGGAAGCAGATTCGAATACTGGGCAATTTCCTCAATTCAGGTGAAAAGCAAATTTGGAATGTCGTTCATTAAATTTTTGTGAAAAAATCATAACTCTAAAATCTTACGTGTTAGGAAATTTTGACTATCGTTTTCGCATTTAAGGACCAAAAATCAATAAAGAACTACCTTTGGTAATACAGTTGTGAATTGGCTATAAACTAGTGATATTGAAAATTATATTCATCTACATTTACAATCTCACAGATTTTGCTCGTTACTATGTCAAAGTATTGTTTTGCTATAAAAGCAGGAAAAGTATTGATTGATGATATTATGGAAATAGTAGGTGCACTAATACTACAGCACAATTGTTTATCCACCAACATCTGAATAAGCATCTTAATCAAAAGTAAGTGATTGAACTTGTAGCCGAATTCAGATGGACAAGATCGGTGACAAATCGAAGAAGGAACCTACACTTAAATGAAAAAATGGAAAACAGAGCTTTAGAAGTTGGTATGTAGTGGTTCAGGTCAGTATCGATCCTATATTAAGTACTAGTATTCTACAGTTTTAGGCATCAGTCGTATGAGTATTTGAAGAATTCTAAAATCCTTTGAATCTCAGCCCAATAAAATTCATTTTGTGTACAAATTAAATGAAGATGACTTCGAGAGACTTTTAGAATTTGACTAGTTCATGAGTGAACAGATAATAATAAATAACCAGAATTGATTGTTTAACATTTGTTTCTCAGATGAGTGTTTGCTTTTTTGTGAAAGGAACTGTTAGCCGTTATACTCAACATATACATAAACACTAAATGTACTGCTTGGAATTCATAGCGACCGAGTTGTTGGTTTTTTTTTACCATAAAATGTCACAGGAGGAATGTACTTGCAATTGTTACAAGACATTACCAGAATAAAAATGAACTAACATTTCAATATAGCCCCCCACTCTAGGTATTCATGAAGATTGGAATGATATCTTTTCTAGTGGATGGATCAGCCTCTCACAAAGGTCATAAAATATGAATCCGTTAGATTTTTGTAGATGGTAACTCGAAGACGACCATCAATAAAACTCAACCAGTATCTCTAGATGACTTACATCAACGTATAATTGAAAAATGCTGCAACATTACTACTGAAATGCTTCAAAACGTTCGGCAGCTCTTTGATTAAAAGTTTAATTAATATATGGAAGCAAAAGGACAATATTTTAAACTCAAATTAAATAAAAAATCCAGTAAGTAAGATAGTATGAAAATTTTGTAAGATCAAAAACTCAATAATAGTCAACTTTCTTCATGTTAACCTGTTGTAAATTTCAAAAAGCGTGTTTTCGAGATCTACTCTTTCAAACACCCAAAAATGGAAAGTACCGGAAAGAGAAATCGATCCCTGATCCCATTTGAGAGTGGTAAAAGTGCAAAAAGTTTTTTTCTCGAAATGAAAATCGACCGGTTGATTTGATAATATTATTTGTGTTCTTACATATTTTTCACTAATATCGAAAGGGATTTTGTTGTTCAGTTCCTCGACTGCGAAGAGCAGACACTCTACCAATACATGCTTAACAATCACATTCACTTCACATGCGATGATTCATATTGTGGTTTTTTCTCAGATATTTGTGTGTTAGACAAGTGTGACCTAAGCGCCACCCAGTGATGATTTCTTGATGAAATCGTTTGGTGATCCATGCATGGAATGTCACCTTGATTTCTTTGAGGTTAGAGAATTTTTGGCGTCAATAGAAATTCCACGCTTTGAAAATGTTGCCAGGGAGAGAGAATTTTGGGTTTGTGTGATGTGAGGTAGGAGTTGAACCAATAGTTCATTACAAATCATCCTAGGATGCGAAAAAATCAATACAAGACTAATTGATCTGGTTTCAAACAGTTTCAAAGAGTTAAAACTTCGAGAAAGTATTTTGCAGATGCTGACATAAAGATATTCGTAAAGAATTCTGGCAGATTCATGTAATTGTTACCGTCTACTCATCTTGGAGGCATCAATAAAGGTCTGTTGGTGAAACGGATATTGGGCCATTATGACTTGGTGTTAGATTTTGTTAGCTGGGGGTTAATGGTTGATTCATTCGGGTATAGTGACTAGATATTCAAATCAGATGAATAAACAAGCCATGGTGGACTGGATGTGGAAAACTTTTGGAGATAAGAGGTAGATTAATTTTCCTATTGCTATTGGCTAGTGGATATGTGTTGATTTTGATCGTGTTATCATCCGACCGGAAATGATAGTCAATTTATCTATTTCAAGTATCAAAGATAGTACTGAAATTTCGCAAATTAGGCTATCTGTAGGAGTTGCAATGAATGCTCTAGATCATTTATACGATATTTCAAAATTCTGAATTGACTTTGCGGAAAGCATGTATAGCATTCATTCATATTGAGATGTATGTTATCGATATCAAAACAAAATTGTAATTTATCAATATCTTCTATACATTTCTGGTCGTCAATGTACTTTGTGAGTTCAAACTGATTCATATCGTAGGCAAACATCAGGATATGACAATTACTAAAACAAATTTTGGGACCATTATTACATTTGCTTTTTTTAATTATAAACTGCTCAATGACGATACGAATGTTTTGCTTTGAATTGCCTGAAGTACCTTCTCAAAATCTGTAATCAACTCAAAATGTCATTGTTTCACAAAAAGCTTTCTCCGCAATGGTTTTTGTGAAACAGTCAGCGTTATTTCTTCCATAGATGATGCCGCACATCTATTTGTTCGTTTCGGGCATGTTGGAACATCCAGAACAAGTTTTCAGTTAGCAATGTATGGTAAACATTCTATCCAAATTATTTTTCGCATGGCATATGACGTTGTCCGGTATTCAATCTCTATTATAGTTGAAGAAAGGGCTGCTGTTTGGTTGGTCCCAATCTGAATCATAGCAAGATAATTTTTCGGGAAAATTTTTGTCATTTTCAGTATGAAAATCACTTCAATAATACGAGAAAGTTTCAATCGCCCACCACGTGGCGTTTCCAGAATTCACCTTGAGTCGATTCATGAAGCTCATAGCAAAGTTGAGGCAAAAAGAGTTTTCTCAGAATGAAAACTTCTCTGTTGCCACTTTGACGCCACATCAGTGCGCATTTTCTGGATTTGCGTTAAATCGTCTAAGGTAGCTGACAACAAAGTCTCCTGAGAGGCAAAAAGAAGGCTCCCAACAGTTTTTTGGAATAGAAACTTTTTTAATTGTTGTTTTCTAATTCATTCGCACTATTCAAAATATCAAAATACTTTTCTGTCCAAAGAAATCTTCTCTCTCAGTGGATTCTCTTTATACTCACTTGGAGTCGACAATAACAAAATTTCAAAACTGGCAAACAAGTACATAACTCGCTGAACTAAACATCGTTTCGAATATCGACCTCTCTAATTTACGTCCTTTGTGTTGAACTTTAAAAAAACTCACTCGTGTCACTTCCAATGTAATTCCAATTACTGGAATGTAAGGAAGTTGACTGATAAATGGTTTGCAGAAGTTACCGTAGAAAAGTTAGTGTCGACGTGCTCTAATCGGCTTATGCCAGAAATGCTAAATGACGGCACAATTTCCAGGGTTATTTGCATACTGATATTCTAGCGGCTGTGAGACATAGTTGATATTATAAGGTCTTGCCACGAAATTGACATTCACTTAATCTTTGTTATACCGGAATTAGAATTCACTACGTTTATTCCCGGAACAAAGTAAATGGAGTTATTTAGACTTTTTAGATCATGTCCGAATAACTGTACATTGTTTATTTCACCTGTTTATGCAAAGAATGCATAAATTTTTGTTCGTTTTGCCAAAAAAATGCAGAACTCCCGAGAAACTAATAATGGGGAACAGATTTTCCGTACTACACAACTCTCTCATTCTCATAGAAAATATATACTCATTCTCATAGGAATATTGATGTACTTTTGTACACAAAATATGAATGAATACGGAATTTATGGATCAATTGATCCATATGATGTAACTGTATGACATCCTGGGTGTTTTTTCAAAAATAATTACCATCCTCTAAGTGTGAATTCGTTACAAATGAGGTGAGGATTCGAAAGTTATGGTGTAGGACTCTAGAATTATGGAGAATGTGTCCAAATTAACCTATTTGTTCATAATAGTTGTTTGCTGGCTGGATGGATAGTTGCATTTTCCACTTATTTTTCCGAACTATAGTATGAAACGTCTTCAACTTTGACTTATGGAGCGTCAAAGTTGACGTTTTCAGTGTTCTCTAGGATTCATTTCTATGTTATTGTTGATCAAAGTAGTAGTAGAATATGAAAGTAGAAAGCATAATATGTGAACCGATATTCTTCACAGGTTCCAGTCAATTCATTGCATTGAAATCGTTAACTTTTTTGGAGCAACTTACTGTGAAAACTCCTTGCAAAATAAAAGTGTGAACATGGCCTTTGAAACTCGTGATAAATCAAACATGTATATCAAAAGTAACGAAGACAAAATAGATGGGAAGTTTATGAATTATTGTCAAACTGGTAGAACATTTAAAGAGTATAGGAACAATTTTCAAAATGGAAAAATCAACTCACCTCCTTACAGAGGAATATGAGCTCAATAATGAATTCAAAACCCTTCATTCCCAGAGGAAATGTTTCAAACCTAACCTTCTGAAAAGTATGGAGATTAATAAATTAAAAAATTCTTGTGAACTATCAAATTGATTTGAATGAGTCGTAGTTATTCAAATCGAACTAGTAAGTAGTTTTTCCTCGTTTGTTTTATTTTATTCATTAAATTTTTTTCACTCGTATTTTATTTCACTGTGAATTCTTTTCAGGTTTTTCGCTTAATATATTTGCCATTTTTAGCTATTCTTTTAAATTTCAACCGAACTGATGAAATTCACCACGAAACATTGTCATTCACCACCAGTCATCACCCGAAGACGATTGTAGATACTAACAATCGAAACGTCGTGAAGTAAAGTGGTTTGAAATCACTCAACTTTCAATTATATCAATTTATTTTAATTTATTTATTCAATTTTTTTTCACTCGTATTTTATTTCACTGTGAATTCTTTTCAGGTGTTTTGCTTGATATATTTGCCATTTTTAGCTATTCTTTTTAATTTCAATTGTATTGTTTATTTCAGGGATTTCAAATCATTCTATAAAATTTTAGACAATGGGAGTCCGAACTGATGAAATAGTTTTTTCCTAGTTAATTATATCGTCACTTCAATGATTTGTTTTCATGAATGATTGATTATCTTTCCTTACAGTTAGTTTTCCTACCTAGAATTGAAATATCTGTTTGGATCTTAGGCAGTAACTTAAATTGTACCTGTAGGTAGATAGAGATAATATATGAAATGGTTGTGACATATGAATAATTTATCATTACTGCTTGAGTGAACTATTCAATAGCGATAAACGTGTAGCAGTTTTTTTAAAACCTGTAATAATGAAAAACGAATAGTAAACTCTATCATTAGTTTTTCATTTATACTGCCTAACCAACTGGTCAATATATTATTGGTTCAGTTACTCCCGTGAATATTGAGTGATTCATTCAAAAATTCATATTCAACCTTCAATCCTCTTTTATCTAAGAGAATCAACCATCAATTTGAAAGATTTCGTGGCCCAGTAAATATGTATTCATGAAAAACCCAACTTGTTTCTCTTCAATGATTCACTCCATTCTGTGATCGTAAATATGTATATTCATATTCAGACCATGTCTATGCATGTTTATTCTTTTATTGAAAATTGCTTTATTTATATCGTATTCTTGGAATCGATAATGGTTCATTGCTGTTGATGTTCGAGCATTGATTCTTCATAAATATTTACCCAGAAATGAAATGAAATCATACTGAAATAATTATTTCTAAAATGAACACAATGAAGAGGACAAAACATTCTATTTATTATTGATTAATCCTGGAATAACTGATCGACATGTACCAAACTTGTAATGACATCTATAAACAATGTAGTCAACATTTGAACATGAAATGAATATATAACTAGAACACTTCTGAGTACCGATCAGAGCAGTGGATACGGTTTACAATGTATTTCTGCATTCCATGCTGGTTGCGAAAGAAAAAAGTACTCCAAATCTAACTCTAACTCTACCGGTTTTCTCAGTAGGAATATTGATGTGATAATTTTTCACTGAATGTATTTTTCTTTGTTTCAACTTCAACTTGGTGAACTTTATTTCGGTCAACACTGTAATGCCTGGTAATGCCTTTTAGATTCATAACTCTTTTGCGTGTTAAAACTTATATGGAAACTTTACACTTTTTGTTTGCTTCGAACGAATCTCATATGATCGCCTTCGGCAAACACATTTTCAACTTCCAGCTGCAACTTCGCATATAACTTCCGAGATTTCCATGTTATTTCCATGTCAAGAATCAATAAATGTTCTCACAGAAGTACGTGAGTTCTCCATTTGGAATCATAAGTGTGGGAATATGTAGATTTCATGCACATTCCCTTTGAACGATGTGTTTTTCGACGTATTTTGCAATTCAAGCACATTCTTGAAAAATTCTCTCATCTTGAACGTGACATTATTATTCATAGATTTTACATATCTCTATGTAACGAGTGTTTGAGAAAAAATTCAGTGTACCTTATCGAGGATAAAATAATTATAATTAAACACACACAGGCTTTAGCCAAGTTAAAGTGCGAATGGATATGAGCTAATGCCTTGTAACGTTGTAACGTTGTAACGTTGTAACGAATATTTCGTTACATTCATATATTCCAAATGTTATCTATAACACCAATAGTTTAATCTCCACAATTTCGACCATCTTTATACTCCGTAACCGGTATTATAGTCACTGCTGCCGGTATCTGAAAAACGAACCGGAAGAAGAAATCCGGAGATGTACTCTCTTCGCATAACAAACGATATAGCCTGTTAGTTACTGATATGTCGTATGTCAATACCATGACCTCAGTGAGAGAAACATCGGTTCCGTGAACTGTATGGGAGAAAATCTCATGATAGTGTTTTCAAGATTTTGCAACGTCATTCTAATATTGCCAATAGTATGGTATCAGTCGCAGTACTAGAAATATACAATAAATAGTTTTCCCTGTCTCAGTCGCAGTACTAGAAATATACAATAAATAGTTTTCCCTGAATTAAACGTGCAAGTTAAACTGTTTCACAGATTCAGAAGATTATTATCCTACATTACGTATTAGTATAAATATAACTTGAAGAACAACGTTCGCCAATATCGCGTTCTTTCAATTATTTTCCATTACTACTCCAGATGCAATAGTTAATTCTGAAATTGAGAATCCTGTCGGGAACAGATTCGGCTCGCTGCACAGATGGTATAACTGTTTTTTAATAAAACGTGACGGTTTATTGGTTCTATTTCTAAAGGATTTATAAGCGAAATGGCGTTTTCTTTTCAATAGAGCAGTTCTCAATGTCAGCATATTTCCTTTACAAAATGGAGAGAGAAGCATGTTTCGTTTGAATATTGATAATAGGTGAAAACATTGGGAATGTATTCCGAATGACAGATATTTTGAATTATGTGAGATGAAGATACTGAATATAAATGTAAATTGCACTAGCGCAAATTGCCACTTTTTTCCTGCTACATAATGGTGGTGTTCTCAGATATTCATTCCGACGTTTCGTCTTCCGGCCACAATCATCAACTTTATTTTTTCTTATGGGCGCTACATTGGATTTTGAATAGAATCAGATTTTACCTTTTCAATGATGTATCGTAAGTTTTTATTCTTTTCCAAAAAAATGGAGATATTGAAAAAAAAGAACTCTTACCATAATAGGCTTTGACTTTGATGTTTCTAAATATGACTTTCAATTTGTTACACTCAATGACATTTTTTTGTACAAGTCAACTACTTCGAACTATGTTCAAGTTATTGGATCAAAATCTCACCGAGTTCGGTTCCTTTTGAAAGCCAATGAAAAAATACGGAGACAGAATCTACAATCAAAATTTGAAAAATGAGATGTGTATGAGGTGAATTAGACATTGTGTCCTTTTCAATGAAAATAGAACTTTGAACAATCAACAATAATTGACTGAAATGTAAAGACAAACCTAAATCACAGCAAATGCTCAAAATGCTGGCCTTGTTCATGACAACACAACTGTGCCCTTCTTGGAACATTATTTACTGCACGAATAATTTCCCCTTTTCTCCAATCTTCCGAACTCTCTAACAATGCTGTGTTGAAGGTCCTCAATATTTTGATATTTCCTCTGACCATAAACTTTATTTTTCAGTGTATTTCATAAGAATGTATCCATAACACCCAAGTCTGGAGACCTTGCTGGCCACCTCTCCGGCCCATTATTTCCTATCCATTTATCACCAAACCTTTCGGTCAGGTAATCAGATATTCATCTAGTAGTGTTCGTTGGAGCGCCATCATGTTGAAACCAGATGTTGTTCTACTTAGCCAAAGGTAGATAATCCAAATAGTCTTCGAAAATCGACATTAAAAACTGGTGATAGGTTTCTCCATTCAGAATTCTGTCAAATAAATGAGGACCCAAAATTCTATCTTTGTGAATTCCTGCCCACACGTTAATACTAAATCGCACTTGAGGTCGAATTTCTCGGAACTGCCTGGGGTTGTTTATGCTCCAGATGTGTCCGTTATTTCGGTTGAATATCCCACAATTCGTAAAAGTGCTTTCAACTGTCCATCTGGATGCAATTTTTGAGGTATGTGTATTTTCATAACAACATTTCAAATCGCTTTTTTTGATATGTCTCCAAGCACTTGTATGACAAATATTCATTTCGGAGGAAATTTGACGTGTAGATTTCCCCGGGTTCATGTTTATCTGTAAATTATTGATTTTTATTGAAAAAGACACAATGTCTAACTTACCTCATACATACCTCATTTATCAAATTTTCTTTAGTTTTCTGAACCATTCTGTCTTCGTATTTTTTCCTCGGCTTTTCAAATGAGTCAAACTTGGTGAAATTTTGATCTAATAACTTGAACATAGTTCGATGTGGTTGTCATCGGAATTTCAGGACTTTCTCAACGGCATATTGTTAGTCAGGTAAATGCACAACTTTTTCCCAATTTAACCATCTTCGTATCTCTCATAGTTTTCGAGATCCCAATCATAAGGATCGAATTTGAAACACCCTGTATATAAGATGATTCTGGTACAGAGTAAAAGTTATGTTGATTCAATGTTGCTTACATACGGTGTGACCCACTTGAAAGCGGGACACCTTCCTAAAATTCGCATCTTTCTTCCGATTTCGAAAAACTTCATTTTGAATTGTACAGTTCAAGATACTGTACTTTGGGCAGAGAAGCAGATTCGCGAGTTTGGTCATGTGGGGCAGTTGAAAGAAGCAACTGCCTATGCAATGAGTTATGAACTCAAATTAGATGTGATGCTCAAGTTTGAGGAAAACCCACATACATCGAGTAGACAGGCATTCACTACTTTCAATGTATGTCATACATCGATAGTAAACATATCAAAAGTAATTAAAATGCACCCCTATAAAATGATACCTACTCAGGAGCTCATGGAAGACTATTTGGACAGAAGAACTTATTTTTGTGAGCAAACGATGTACATATTGGATAACAATATCATCCAATTAGAAGACGTTATGTTTTCTGATAAGTGTATGTTTTCTCTTAACGGTCATGCTATTCGGCAAAATTGCCGCTACTGGTCAACGGAAAATCCTCACTGGATGAGAGAAGAACACACGCAATACCCTCAAAAGGTTATTGCTTGGGCATGGATCGTAGGAAACCATAGTATTGGTCCCTTTTTCATCGAGGGGCAACTCCAATGGCGATAATTATTTGGCACTACTTCAAAATGATGTTATTCCAAGTTCTGCAAATTTATATCCTGAATAAAGAAACCCTCAAGTTCC
>WOGR01004328.1:0-14842 GCA_015342045.1 Leptinotarsa lineolata | reverse complement strand
AAAATCAGGGGACAGCAATACAGGATCATCGTTAAAGAAATTTTGTCTGGGCCGGTGGCTGTGGATTTGATAGAAAGTAATTTTTCTTGAACCTTCAATTCGTCAATTTTCCACCCTTGATACATAAATAACTATTATTGCCCAACAGGTGATGATGAAGTATCAATGAAATATCTGAATACATTATTTTACATCTCTCTGTAGAAAATTGGTGAACGGCATTAATATTTTCACACCGTGTACACTGTATAAATCATTTTAATGTGAAACCAATCTGGAATTGCCATTTGTTATTACTGTTTATTAAGTTTAAAAAACAAACATGAACGTAGCAGGTTCATGTTTGTTCAACTGCTACCGTTCGATTTCATCGGATAATGGTATGACATTGCAAATTGTTGGATAGGTATGCTCAAAAAGAAGACAAAAAAAGGTTATTGAGGTACCCAAACCAAATATTGCAGAATCTGGTTGGTTGATTTATGATTTTTGTAGTTATTGATGATCTTGTGATAAGTCGAAAAATATGATGTGTGCGAATTTATGCATTGATGGATCATTTCATTATCGAATGATAAATTTGACAAGTGGGTACATAAAAAATGTTCGCTTCGACAAGTGCTTCAGAGAACGAATGTGTCGAATCACAAAGCAGTTTCCGTACTTACATTTCGAGTAGTTTTTCATAACGTTACATTTTGCAAACGCACAAATCAACAAAACACGTGCATCTCATAGTCTAACTATATCAAACACTAAATCAAACGCGCGCACACACACATGCCTACTTACAATAGTGCAATCTGCAATAAATTTTCCTGAATAGTGAAACAAGAAATGTATTTTACTCTACCTGGTATACAACGCTGTTGTAATAAGGATGATTCGGATCGTCTGGGGGGTCAATCGGAGTGCCTGAATCACCTGAACTAGTCGAACTAATGCTGTCTCGTCTGCCCAGCTACAAGCCATGCATGGTTAAATATGAATTTAATGAATGTTTATCCAACAGAGTGTTTGTTATTATGTTTGTCTCACATGTATGGCCATGGAAAAGTTTTGAAATTTATTAGCACAGATGTGTTTGATCATTTAAGAGAAAAAAAATTAGGTTGTATAAAAATATGGCGGACTAAGAGATGTTGACGAATGAGTTAAGGATCTTTTAATTTATTTTTTATTTTATCAAACAGGAATGATGAGGCCGTTTCCAATTTCTTTTATTGTCGTCAAGTTTTCTACTTACATTCATTTCTACTTAGATAATAGAAAAAGATGACATTAGGATGCACTATTTTGTGCCATTTACAGAATATTGATAGAATAAGGTACGAGGGGTGTTCAAGTACTAGTAAAAATACCCCACAAAAAATAATGTGCGTTCCAAATGTGACATGTACAGCTTGTCAAATCTAGGAAGAAACTTGAGAATTTCTGTTCTCTCTCTTTCGCTAGTACCGCACTAGCGAAATTCTCAAGTTTCTTCCTATATTTGACCAGCTGTAGGTGACAGCTCGATATAATGTTCACATGTGATAGATTTTCAAATGATGTGGGCAGTTCTTGTTTTAGTAGAAGTTACTACAGATTCAACCATTGCTGCAAATAGGAAGAGGTTTGAGAATTTATGATCTCTCTCTCTCTCTTTCGCTAGTACCGTACAATCTAAAGAGAGAGAGAGAACAGAAATTCTCAAACCTCTTTCTATATTTGACAAGCTGTACAAGTTTTTAAAAGTTAAAATATTTGAGTGGCAGTATCTCCGACAGTAGACCGCGTCGTCAGGTTTTGATTTCGGATTCATGATCAACGATCAAGAAGAAGTAAATCAAACGAACATTTTTTTTTCAAAAACAAGCGCGAGCTGAACAATTACCATATTTAGTAATTATTCAAAAAACACGATGAGGTAAAGTTATTTGAATTTTTTCCAACTCAGTTTCATTTTTTAAATATAAATAATATAATATACGAAGGAAACGGCATCATCAACGTAAAAACATTAGAGAACTCATACAACTTTTTGATATTGATCTAATCTCTGGAACATTGACACTTTTTAGTAGTGGTTATCAAAAACAAAACAAAAAAAAATAGAAATATTAACCTGTTCACCACTAACGACCGTACTCGTCGTCTTCACCTCCTGCGTCACGACGCGCTGCTCCTGTCTGGTGGCGCTCGACGTCATCGAGTGAGCCACCGTCTTTTCTTCCAGTTGCTGAGTGCGCGCGTTCGTTCCCAAATCTTCGTGCGTCGTCGCCGTTCTCGTCGTTACCGCTCGGGCGGTGACGAAGGGAGATTTACCGTCGTCCACCGGTGCGTCGGCCTTGGGATCAAACAAAACAAAACGCAGAACCAAATAAAAAAGGATAAATAATAGAACGCAAGGATAAGGGCGAACGTAAAGTAGCAAAAAAATAATTTGAACATGAATAAAAAAAATGGTATCAAAGAAACGATTGCAGAACGAAATAAATCTTGTTTGGTGTTTTATAGCAGAGGATCCGAATTAGAAACGACCTTCTCTCATCTGTTTAATTTATGGAAAGTATTGTACATAAAATTTTGTGTCAAAAAATAAATCACGGGTGGGTTGGTTGAAGAAAATCCTGACAAAACTATGATTATTTCAACATTCAAACTTCATGAACACATTTTATACCAATATGAATCCTATAGAATGAGCAAAAGTTGGATTTTCTACTTTTTCCGGCTTAACTAGGTTGGCAGGTATGAACAGGTAAGTTGAAACTAGTAATTCTGTTTAATAAATAAATATTATACCACAGTAAGCGCTGATAGGGTTGTCAGCAAAAAAATGAATGACAGTTGAGAAGCTTCAAAAATAGCAATTTTGATAGGACTAGAGATGTGTGACAAAGAGGTCCCAGCGAACTGTTCCATACGATAGAACAGGATGCAGCATGTTAAAATTTAGACAACATACTACTACATTCGCAGTAGCATTTTGTTATCGTATTGTAAATATATTGTGAGAATCAAAGCTAAAAAGTGTATTTTCAATGGAAGAATAACACTCCAAACTTGTTTCAATAAAACAATGATTATAAAACAAAACTGCCTCTATGGGTTTTTTAATTTTTTGCATATATTAGCTTTTAATAATTTCATTGAAGAATTTTTGATTACCAATGAGCCAAAACATATATAACATTGGTACTTTCTGTAACATTATTTATAAGGGTATTTTCATTCAACGCTATAAATAATATATTTCATAAATAAAAAGCAGTTTCATTTCATTTTGAATATTTACTGCTAAGTGCACGTCAATATATATGCCGCTGATGAAAAACCAAAATGTCTAGATTCCTGTTACAAATTCAAGTCTGCGCAGCTGGAATGCAGCTCTATTATCGTATTGTTGTAAATCATCCCCTGGAAAAAATAACGCCAGCCGCCGCTGGTCTTCGTTAATCGATTGTGACTTGGTCAAGATCGCGCTCAACTCGACTTGCGCTTCGCAATAGTTCTAGATGTTGCGTCGCTTCGATAAATTTCCAGGGACTCCCTATCGGCTTTCAGTATGATATACTAACTCGCAGATCGGGGAAGAATTGCAGTACGAAGTGTTCTAATAAGCCGATAGGAAAGACATTTGAGTATTAGTCCGAAGTTTCAGATAAAATGTTTGTGTTGTATTGTCGGTGTAGCAGGTAAAATGAGGTTGAGATTAATTGTAGAGTGTAGTCCATTATTGTCAAACTCACGGGGTAAACGTTTCAGTATAAAACAGTTCGCTTGGACCTCTGTCATACAATTTTACTTGCATATAAATTTCGCTTTTCAAAACTAGCTAACCGTAATTCTGGCCAAATATTTCTCAGATACCCCTATATCAACATGTTCGCCATAAAACAGCGCTTAATTTGATGTAAGATTTATTTATTGAAGAAATGGGTGTAAATTAATAGTATCTACCCAGTCCAATAGTTACGCCAAGAAAAATACAACCAATGCCAATATTTTTATATTCAATAGGCATTCATACTTTCGATTGGTATGGAATTTGTTTATTGAATAAATTGCGTGTAATGTTTACAAGAAAAAAATTTTCTAATTTTTAATCAATTATAGTCTGGCCAGGATTTTTTCAGCCAACCCATTCCCGATTTATATTTTAACACAATAAATTTCATATAACCGTAAAATACTTTTGATTAAACGGATGAGTGAAAATCGTTTCTAATTCGGAGTATTAGATAAATGTCTCAGTTGGATGTTTGATGATTTGATTTATTTTGGTCTAAAATATGATGACTAAGACTTCATGTCAAAATATTTCAAATGATAGTACGAGATGTATAAAACTCCAGCAGAATCCAGTTAATGCCTGTGCATCAGCTAATTAATGGTTATCTATGAGCTTGAATATATTTGTTTTTATCAGGAACTTCAGACATATTTAGGCCCAGTTGTATTATCAAAGTTCAAGAGTGGTTTAAAGCTTGATTAAAATAAAATTATCTGTTGTACAATGTTAGTTCAAAGGTAAACCTGATTGATTTTACCAAGTAAGCGGACTTTTACTAATCTATCAATATTTGAGGTTTAGCCAAACTTAATTCAATTGGAATGTGAAACGACTTCAAAACATTCATTTGAATTTTGTGCCTCTTCTGTAGTTGAAGCTGTATTTCTTCAATTATTACGGAACATGGATTTATTAGAATTTACCAATAATGAAGATATTACCTCAAATTTGAAAAAGACTTCAAAATTGCTGCAACTAGTTTATCTAAATAATAAAGTAGAATCTGCAGCACGATTTGAGAAATAATTTTGTTGAGAAACATCAGTTAATAAACAGATATTAGCAAATAACCAAATCGTTCTTCAGTTATGGCAGAAATATAAGTTTGTGATAAATTTTTTCGGAGTAATTGAACAACTTGCTCCGATGAAGTTGCGTTGTTAATAAGAAATGCATTCTTCTATATCATTAACGTCAAAATTTATTCCTTATGCGCATGTTTTAGTTGTACCAATCTTAATTTGTTAACTCAGTTCAACATTGGATTGTAAAATGGAATACAACAATCAGAGTTCTAAATTAAGTGCAGTTCAATATGAACCTCAACTTAAAATTACGATTGTACAACTTGGGCCTTGATATTATTGCGGCTTGAAAATATGAAAGATTTCAATAGTAGATATATTTTTAAAATGGATCAAACATCCAAATAAGATGAGGGGTAATTTTCAGAAATGAAATTGTAAATTTTCACAATTTTCCTTATAAATTAGAGAAGACAGAAAGTTAATATTAGTAACATGTTTTTCTATATTGATTGAAAAATATTTTTTACAAGTTGAAGTACGAACTTAGTTAACTTGAAAAGCTTCTCTATAAATGACATTATTTCATTATTTCAGATTTTTATTTTGGAATACTATTCAATTATAACTTGCATTGTGATTTTTTTCTTCATCTCATAAATAAACCAAAGGAAATCATTACACATGGGGTAACATATTAATTTCAATAATAATTTCCTTCATAATATGCGAAAAATTCTGAATTTATTAACTAAGTGGATTTTTAGAGGCTTTATGTCAAGGAATTATAGTGTTATTGAAACAGATGAACAATTTAATGATCACTAAAAACGTTTACATAACTTTTTGAAACCTTTTATTACAGATATGTTTTATTGAAAATAATTTACATTAATGGAGAGAGAAAATGTTATTTTTTTTACATAACTGAAGCTAAGTCCCTGTTCTGAAAAGTACCTTTTATTAAAATAAACTTGGAACCTTGAATTAATTGAGTGTTTTCCTATCATGTCGCTAATATATCAATTATTTAAATTGTAGTTGTGCTCAAATTAATCGAAACTTAACAAAAATATTTGAAAAAAGGACTTTAACCAGTCACTAGTGATAAAGAAAGAAGAAAGGAAAGGACAAAAAATAAAAATGCAACTGTAAATAACTGAAAAAAGAGGGATGGGGATCAATGAAAAATGAAACGTCTGATCGTTTCATTAGTACAGTAACATTATTTTCAAATATCAACTAACAAAGATTAACGTTACATCATAATTTTTTTGATAAATATTTCACTTACTATTTCTTTTGTGACGTCAAAAACATAGATATTCATTAGATACATTCCTGCTTACAGGTTTTTCCAAGAGGAAAAAAACAAATCATTTTTGAAGCTCATATAAATTTTTGAATACAGTGACCCGTTACTTGGTGAAAATCAATAACACTATTCATGATAATTATTTTCACAGTATAGACTTAATTTTCAAAACGCGTTTCACTACAACAGCAGTTTCTTCATTTGGACTGGACACCAGCCCACCTTTCTACATTTCAAACTATCTTCAGTTGAAATCTGAAAGTCTTAAAGAACAACCACCTCGTATTCTTGTTGATTCCAAAATCACTCATCTAACTGAGATTTCAAGTGTGAACCAAAATGATTGCCCTGCGCCTCATTTTCATGGAGACAAAAATGGAACAGCGTAAGTCTTGTTGGAAGAATAGCATTATTTAGCCCTTTTAATAGTATATAAATATTAGATCAAAACTTCCAGTTATTAGTGAAATATTCATCAACGATAAGTTTGTTCTACTTTAGCCAACATTTAGCTACAAACTTCGTTACCTCATCTTTCATAGAATTATCTCTTCGAAATCTCCCTAAATATAACGAACCTATTGAGACTTACCTTGTTGACTTGAGTTGAATAAGTTACTTCTCCAGTCCTTCCGTCTTCGACTCGTTCCTCGATATTCTGGGTAACGCCATCCTTGTCCTTCGTCACGATTTGTTTCGTAGTGGTTTTCACGATAACCGGAGTGCTCAAGCCCTTGCCCTTTGGGATTTTCAAGTTCGTCACGTCCTGCAAATTGTCTGCAGCATACTCGTTCAAATCGTCATCGCTGCTCTCTCCAGAATCGCTGCCTCCTTGTCTATAGGTTTTGACGTGCACTTTGGTATCCTTGACGTCGGTAAAGTGGCTGGGATCTATTTGGGCATAATTGAGAATCAATTCGCCCGTCACTGGACTTCTACGAGCTGTCTTAGGGTCGATGTCTCCCGTTTGGGGATCGATATGCCCCCATTCTGTGTGGATCTTACCGGTAACAGGATCAATTTCTCCAGAAAGGGTCAGAACTTGGGTGACTTTAGTGTTGGCGCTCTTCACCAGAGGATCGTTGGGATCTACCTGAACAATCTTGCCCGTCTTTGGATCTACCATGCTGTAGATGTACACAGTCTGAGTAGTAACGTTGATGATACGGCCCGTTTTCTCGTCGAACTGGCAATCGCTGGGATCGATTTCTTTTACTTTACCAGATGGATCGTTCTGCGTGATCAGGTATATTCTTACTATCACCAGTTTACCTGTTCTGGGATCGATTTTACCATATTTGGTATAAATCTGGCCCGTATAAGGATCAATTTCTGATGCAGAATACAACGGGGCGCCAGTATCGTCGAGCTGGGATGTCTTCGTGAATACCTGATTGGTCTCTGGATCGAACTTAGCGTTATTAGGGTCCACTTTTACGACTTTCGAGATGGTTCCAGTTTTGGGATCCAAATACCCGTAAACAGTGATAATATACCCAGTCACCGGATCAATGTGGCCGGTAGAGTAAACATCCTCTTTTGTAACAGGATCGGTATGGTCAAATGCCCAAACCTGATTAGTTTTAGGGTCGATCTTGATGCTCTTGTCGTCCCTATCGACTATTTCACCCTTGTCATTGATTTTGGGATCGCTAATCAATATAGCGACGAGCCTGGCGAAGTTGGGATCGTATTTTCCAGTTTTAGGATTCACGTAGCCTCCCTTGAAGAGAATTTGTCCGGTAGCGGGGTCAACAATGCCTTGCTTGACGTCTATCCGTCCCGACTTAGGGTCGGTGTGCGTTAATGTGCCTTTAACGGGATCTATCTGTCCGTATTTAGTGTCTATTTTATGCGTGGAAGGATTGTATAGACCGTTCGAAATTTCTGGAGCCACATTTTTGGTGTCAATGGTATTCTTCTTGGGGTCCAACTTTCCTACTAACGTCACTACTTGTACCTCAGGCTCCACTTCAGAGCCCAACTTAATTACTTGAGACAACTCTGGATTTACGGTATCGGTTCGTGGATCTCTTACACCAGCCATGACTTTTATGACACCGTCAGAATCAACTATAATCGGCCTAGATTCGGATTTGCCCGTTTTCGGGTCGATTGAAATCAGACGCAAATTTTTCAAGTCGATGGTGCCGTATTTTGTTTTGATTTCACCGGTGGCAGAAATTTTCTGAGCCTTGGAGGTATCCATCTGCCCATTATCAACGTCTATGACGCCGGTCTTGGGATCTTTTTTGGCGGTGATTGTAGTTATTTCCAAAATAGGGTCATTTTGACCAGCGATGCTGATGATCTGCCCCAAGGAGCTGTCGGGTTTTCCTGTTTTTGGATCAACCACTCCACTGGCCACCATGATTTGGCCGTTCACCTCGTTGACTTGAGCGGACTTCGCGTCGACTTTGCCGGATTTGGGATCGTTGATGATAAGTTTGCCGTTCTTCGGATCGATGAGACCGTATTTGGATTCAATCAGCCCAGTGTCTGGATTGAGCAAAGCGGTGGACTGTTCAACATGACCTTTTTCTGTGTCAACCTTACCGGTCTTCGGGTCAATCTTGGTAGTTATTACTGTTATTCTGATGATTCGTTTCTTGGGCACAGGAGCCGCGTTGGGATCTTGCGCTTGTTTCAAACCAACGATGGAATATACCTGTCCGAGAGTTGGGTCTAATTTTCCTGTTCTTGGGTCGACGACCGGGCCTCCGTTAACCACCACCTGGCCAGTAGCGGGGTCCACTTTTCCTTGGATTATTTCAGCGTTACCCGTGGATGTATCTCGAGCTATGAGCGAGCCGGTAGTAGGATCGATCTGGCCGTACTTAGTTTCGACGAAACCGGTATTAGGATCTAGAATGCCAGTTAAATGTTCAACGTGTCCGTTCTCGGTATCTACGTTGCCGGTTTTGGGATCTTTCTTCGCAGTAATCACCATTATTTTGACGATTCTATGTTTAGCGATGGGATGAAGTACGCCCGTCACAACGTCTTTGGCAGGCGAAGTTGTTTTGATAGGTGTTGTTTTAATAACTGGTTTTTCAGCTACCCCAATTTGAGACGTCGGCGAAATCGGCTTGGCAGGAATAACTTTTTGCAATTCCCGTTCCGAGGGCTGCTGAGAAGTAACCGGATCGACAGCCGGCTCTGTAATGTGTACAGACACGGCCCTTCCAAGATCCTTTTCGATTTTTCCAGATTTCGGGTTGGTGAAACCACCCTTGAACAGAAGTTCGCCGGTGTTAGGTTCGATGTGGCCTTGCCTGGTCTCTAGCTTGCCAGTCTTATGGTCGATCACAGTAAGCGTTTCTGCAACAGGGTCCAAATGACCATATTTAGTATATATCTTGTTCTTATCCGGATCGTATAGACCTGGAGTGGTGTCAGGAGTGGCGTTTTTGGAATCGATCGTGTTCTTTTTGGAATCCACCTTACCGACGTAGGTGCGAATCTGTATTTCGGGATCTACTTCCGCTCCGACTTGTACCACTTGGACAAGATTAGATGAAGCACCTCCGGTTCTGGGATCTACGACGCCAGAACTAATGATGATATTATCGTCCTTGTCGACTTGGACAGGCCTCTCATGAACAATACCTGTTTTGGGATCTCTGGTCATTATTCTCATGAGCTTCAAGTTGATGGTTCCCTGTTTCGTGACGATTTCTCCGGTTTCGGGGATAATCTTTCCGTTGGATATCTCCGTTCTACCGCTGGTCAAATCGATAGCGCCCGTTTTCGGATCTTTATTAGCGGTTATGGTAGTTATAACCACAGCAGGATGTTGAGGGTCAACAACATTTATCACCTGGGACAGGCTAGGATCAATCTTTCCTGTTTTATTATCGATCACGTTTTCGTTTATGTATATTTGGCCGGTATTTTCATCGACTTTGATAGGAGTAATGGCCGATTTGCCGAATTTATCTTTCGTAACAAACTTCTTGTTCTGAGGATCGATCTTACCGTATTTTGATTCGATGATACCGCTGATGGGGTCAACTGTAGCAGTTAGTTTCTCCACAGTACCCTTCTCAGTGTCTATTCTACCCGTTGCAGGATCCTTCTTGCTGGTGATGACCAATATCTTGATGACACGTTTTTTGGGTATCGGGTGGGATGGTAGCAGATTCTTAACGGGTGTTGCGTCTTTAGCTTCGTACGAGGCAATGCTGATCACTTGACCCATGGTAGTATCCTTCTTGCCGGTTCTGGGGTCTATTACTGGACCAGTTACGTTGATCAACTGACCAGATGACGGGTCAATTTGTCCCTGAACAATTTCCTGTTTACCAGTTGCAGGGTCTGTAATGGTAATAGTTCCGTTTTTGGGATTGATTAAGCCATATTTGGATTCAATTTCTCCTGAAGGATTGAGTATTCCGGCAGATTGATCTACATGGCCGTTATCTAGGTCTAGGTAACCTGTTTTAGGATCTTTCTTGGCTGTAATGACCAACAGTTTAACAACCTTATTTCTGTCCTGAGGTTTTGCATCCACTGCGGTTGGGGCTTTGACTGGAGACACTGGTATGCTCTTTTTATCGGATTTCATGGAAGTAGGAGTGCTTCCAACGTCAGGATCTACTTTGGCTTCGCTGAGATCGACTTTGATCGTTCTTCCGAAACTGTTGTCGACTTTTCCTGTTTTCGGATTAACCAAACCCTTGAAAAGGATTTCTCCAGTAGCGGGGTCTCGCTGACCTTGTTTAACGTCGGTCTTGCCAGTTTTGGGATCGATAAAACTGATCGTCTCGTTTATGAGATCGACAACGCCATACTTGGTAAACACTTTATTCGAGTCAGGATCGTACATGCCTATGGATCTCTCTGGAGGCATGACTGACTTGGGGTCGAAACCTTTCTTGTCAACTTTACCGGACTTTGAAATTACAACAATTTCGGGTTCTATCTCAGAGTCTATTTGCAGTATTTGACTTAGATTGTTGTCTCTGGCGCCAGTTCGTGGATCTACGACACCATTCAGGACGATGACGTTTTCGTTAACATCGAACTGGATGGGATGTTCCTCCACTTTACCAGTTTTCGGTTCTCGAGAGATTATTCGTTTGTTTTTCACGTCAACAGATCCATACTTAGTCATGATGACGCCGTGTTTGGAATCTATCTTACCGTTAGTAGTTTCCTTGTGCGCTTGCGCCGGATCCAACTGGCCAGTTTTGGGATCGCGCTTGGCCGTGACAGCGGTGACGGGAATCACGGAATCGCCTTGCTCGGAAATCTTGATAAGCTGCCCTAAGCTGTTGTCGACTTTGTTCGTTTTTGGATCCAGCACTCCTTGCTTCACTACGAAATGGCCGAGATTGCTATCGATTTCGATGGGGTAAACATCAGTTTTGCCGGATTTCGCATCTTTGCAAGTTATGTTGCTCTTGAGAGGGTCGATAACTCCGTATTTCGACTCTATTTTGCCGGTGGTTGGATCTAGTATAGCCTCTAGGATTTCGGTGTGGCCCTTTTCTGCCTCCACCCGTCCAGATTTTGGATCTTTCTTAGCAGTAGTAACTGTTATTTTTATAATTCGCTTCTTAGGCGTCGCTGCCAGTTTACTGAATACTCTCGGCTGCGGTTCCGATATCGCGATGATCTGTCCCATGTTGGAGCTCTTCTTACCCGACTTGGGATCGATAACGGCCCCGGAAGTGATGATGATTTGCTTGGTGATGGGATCAATGTGTCCTTGAACGACTTCTTTTTGCCCATTGGCGGGATCCGTTATGATTACTGTACCGTTTGAAGGATCGATCAAGCCGTACTTGCAATCGATGAGACCAGTCTCAACGTTCTGCTGGCCAACTGTTTTGTCAGCGGTGGCTGTTGCCACATCGATGTATCCAGTTTTGGGATCTCTGTTACCGGTTATGACGAATAGGGCTACGGGTCTCGTCTTCTTCCCGACAGCAAGCGGAACGCCTATTGGCGCTTTGGAAGGTGTTTGGGGCGGAGCATGGTGCATATACTGCTCGCCTGCCAGAAAAGCTGCACTGTCTGCTTTTGGATCTTTGAAGGGCGCTACCTTCTTCAATTTGTCTACATCACCAGGAGCGTAGTTGAAAGCCGTAGCAGTGGCCCTCTTTGTGGAAGGAGAATGTGTTTCGGGATAGCTAGTGGGACTAGAGGGCGAGCCTTGATTTTCGTAACTGAAACCTTGAGCGTGAGGTTTTCTAGGGGTTACCTGGTCTTCGGGCGTTTCGTAGTCGTACTCTCTGGTGTAGCCAGGCAGCTGAGGCGAACCGACAGGGGGCCCGCCTTTGTCCTTATTCGGTTGAGCTACTACTTTTTCTTTTTCTTTCTTGTCCTTCGGGGATTTCTCCTTTTTAGAACCAAATAGGAAACCAGGACTCTAATGCGCAAAGCAAAATACATGCATATTATTACATGCAATACGGATACGTCTAAACTAATAATACTAGGAAGAGAGGGGGTAAATTTTCTAGGATTTCAATAATGTTTCATGAAACTTATATAAAAAAATGGTGTGAATATATACAAATAGAAAAAAAAACTATTTTGAATGTTACAAGTTCGGATTACCATTGCCTAAAAAGGTGTTAACAGATTTGAAATAAAAGAAAAAATGAAATGTTGAAAATATCAAAAATAAACGAATTAAAATATTTGGATGAGTTAATTGAAACAGAAATGATGTCAAAAAGTGGGAACAAATGGAATAAGCCATGAGTATAAAAATTAACAAAATACATTGAAAAAATTATTGTAAGAATGCTAATTTTTAAATGAAATGAATTATTGTGGCCTGAAACTAATAAATTAGGTGAATAACAAGTGAAATATTAATTATATACAAACAATAGAAATGAAATAAAAAGTCTTTGGGTGATAACTGTAAACTATTAGCGATCTTAAAAATTTTTTGCCATTTTTTTCTAAATTTTTGTAGCCATTGCTTGTTATTTTTGCTCATTCTGAAATTTAATCTATTTTAACTAACCCACCAGAATATTTTGGACCAATTACTTTTTCATATATTTCAAATCTTTTGACATCTATTTAGACAGTGGAAGTTCAAACTTGTAAAATTCACCACGAAACATCTTTGACCGTTATCAAACGATTATTTATACCGTGTCACTAAATTTTGAAAATATAAGACTCTAATCTAATCTAATTATTGCCACATATTTTTCAATTTACAGTAGACCGAATTCTTTAACGAGTTGAAGAATATAGAGAACAAAGATTTTATTAGTACAATGAGAAAATAAGCGTCAGCATTGTATTCTTAAATTTTCAATTTGAAATGATACGTCTCAAGTTTTCACTTTTATAAAATATTTTGTAGAGTAAATATTCAAACGAGGCCAAGTACAAAAACTGGAAAGTAATATTTTCGATAATTTCGGTTCGGTGCTATCTACTCACTTGAGTCAGTATGTTGAAACCTTCTTTTATTTCTCCAACCAGTCTTGAATTCAGCATACATAAATGAAATCTTAGATAAAAGTAGAAAACGATGATTCCAAAAATTATACAACCAAATAGAGGTATGGAAATCATCAATGCTACAATGTATAGTTTATTTGATAATTATTGAAAGTTTATTTTTTTCTATATCTCTAATCAACTGTTATAAATATAAAACCTTACCAATATCCGCAAAAAAGCATTAATTATATCTATGATAATCGTAGTTGTTATCAGTATTCATCAGATATACAAATATCCCTTTTTACTAGATACCATCTACATCTTCCAGTATGCCACTAATGATAGAGTTCATTAAGCAAATCAGAAAATGTAGAGTTCGATGACTTCACCAAAAGAAAGCAGGAAACTAGTCTGCATAAAGTTATCCAAAAAGTTATATGGTTTGATATTTTACAATAAACTCAAGCGATACTAAACTTTTGTTTCATTTCAAGACAAGCAAAAAACAAAATCTACTGTATCACGAAAAACTACGGAAATTACCATACACTAGTTCTAAAATGACAGTTTTTAATCTATACCTTGGATTTGTCCTTCCTATCGTGGGAGGACTTGTCGCTTTCCCTACTTGCATTCAATTCCTCAACTCCGTTTTGTTCTAAAGCATTTACATCTCGATTTTCTTTGTCTTTGTCACCTTTCTTACCCAACAAACCACCTGCCGGTAGAACTGCAACCCCTCCGATAGGTTTGGTTTTCTATAGAAAAGAGACGTGTTGAGTTGGCGTCATTATAAATGAACGAAAATAATGTAAGCTGCACACGTGACCAGAGAAGCTCGAAAATACTTTCCATAGAGCTAACTTTCAAGAGATATATTGCGTTCTTGTAAATGTTGGTGGAAATTCTTGTTCGACGTCGAGGAACCTTTTCTTTACACCTGACATCGTGAATTTGTGTATTTTTATCAATATGAAGAATTAGGAATATATATTCATATAGCTGAAGTAATCGTTAAGTAATTGTTAAATGATTCTTCTATACAACTTGTTTACTTGCTCCTGAATACCATATCAAAAATAACATCATGACATCTTTGAAAAAGTGGGAAGTCAGGAACAAAAACCTTTTATCAAGTCATACTATTGAACTTTAGTAAAACGTCATGCCAGATACGGTAAAAGGCTGAAAAAACCTCTTCCCGCAATACGATAGGTTGCCTTTTATGTTTCGGGATTTGACAACCCTAGTGTTGCAATCTGGCAACTGACAGCTCTATCGTAAAGTTGGACATTTTTGAGG
>WOGR01004327.1:0-13234 GCA_015342045.1 Leptinotarsa lineolata | reverse complement strand
ATGTCAAATTATAATTTAAATTTTGACGTGTTTTGGGATTTTTTAAAAATATGTACAGTAACCGAAATAATGAATTTATTCCATTTGGCTTTTACACACTGTATATTTGAATGCGAATAACATGCTCGTTTTCAACACCCTCTAGTTTCGAAAGTTAGGTTAGAGAAAAATGCTTAGATAGCCTGATTCGCTTTCGATTTGCCAAAAACTTTCAACGCGAGAATTGATATTAACCTAACTTTCTGCACATGTTAATAGACAGTGCAAGAATCGAATCTGTCGCGCGTAAACAACATTGAAAATTGAAGTGCCAACTTGGCAATGTCAAGCTGCGTCATTTAAGTTGTACTCAGCACCTCTGAATGAAATCTATTGAATATCTGTATTCTTTCTATATCAAGGGTGCCGTAGGTCGAGAGTTTTCTCAAAAAATGTTACATGGGAAAGAGTCCAATTGATCCACTTGAGAGACTTTGATTCCACTCCATAATTTCCATCATTATATATTTGATCATATCCAGTTAGGTATAATAAATCACTGTACTCAAGTTTTTGTGTTTCTGTAAAGATAATTACTTCTATTCGGAATTTAATAAAATTCCTTCTTCACTCTGATTTTTTTTTTCAAAAAGTATTTCCAGCTCAGCTCACAGTAATCTTATTTTTAGATAGTCTGAATAACCAGACGTAAAACATGAAGCTATATTTTCATAAAAGTAATTTCTGATATGCTTCATTGAATTTGTCGCGACAAATGGTGAAAGAAAAGACAATTTTTACAATTATATTTATTCAAAAACCAATAATATAACTTACAAATTAAAAACAACCTTCAGTACAATTTAAATAAAAAACAGTTCCAAAAACACACAAACTCTTGCCACCCTGAATAACCATATGTAAAACACGAAGCAATATTTTCATGAAAGTAATTTCTGAAATGTTTCATCAAATTTGTCGTGACAAAAGGAAAAGAAATTAAAAATTGATTTTATATTTCGAAAAAGAAATGCAACTGTTCACAAAATCAAAAGGACAAACATTTTCGAATATTAAAAAACGAACAAGTCAAATTACATAAAAGTAAATATTGAAAAATGCTAGTATAAACATTTCATCTGCAGTACTGTGCAAAATCATGTTCTGTGCTACAACAGATAATCATGCTTCCGTTAATAAACAAAGTAAAAGTCTTTATCAAAGAACAGCATGTAGAAAAAACTTGTCCGAAATATAAATATAATACATATATAATATGCGATAAACTATGTATATTCATATATTGGTACTAGAATATTTTTAGGCAAAATAACTCAGTAATTTCCGGAATTGATACATCTATATCGAAAGGTTAAGCAGAGGAACAAGAGTGCTACTAATAGGTACACAGAGACTGGTCAAACCAGATGAGTAATATTATTTATTACAAGTGATTGTTATAGAAGATTTGGGATCCGCACAGAACGTACTAGAACTCTCCATATTCTGCCCCGCAGATCTGGCATACTCTTTTGTGCATAAACCAAGGATTTCAGATACGATCTGCAAGGACCAGCATACACCAAGAAATATTTTCTATCAAAAACAGGTCAACTCGACTGCATTTATTGAAAGAGCCGGACAACACTCCAGATTCTTAACGATTAAAGGGGCATGAGGAGGATCTCAACATCTACAATAAAAATTCAAAACATTATTATCAAGCATATGGGCGCTTAAGGCGTTCCCGTCTTTTTTGACAAAACGAACACATTATATTTAAAAACACACCATTTAATAATATCAGATATTCTATGTGCCTAGCTGATTATAGAACTTAGCGAATATTATTATTGTTATAACCTTATCACTAAAAAATCTTTGGAAAGAGATAACAATTATTAATATTCAAAAATGTATACATTTTTTTCTTAATTCGTTTAATATGACAGGACTAAGACACAGTGAATTTATTCGTTTATTATAAGACTATTATGATTAACAAACATTTAAAGGATTGAACAGACACATGACAAATTTTAACATATATCGAAAGTTTGGAATTCAATTTGGATTATAAAAGGTATCATCAGTTGAAAAGTATGACTTCAACATTCACGTTATAAAATATTATCACTATTAAATATCTGAAAAAAAATCAGATTAAATCTCAAATGACGTGGAATGTGAATAAGTTATAATAAAAGTGAATGCCATTCAATCTTTGGACGTATTAATTACATAGTCCAACATGTTTCAGAACCAGAGATCAGAATACATTTTCACAAAGTTTTTTAGTGCACTCAATCACATCACCAAAAGCTTTTGCAAAGTATCGTATTGTCCCTGGTTCCTAACTTTTTGACGGTCTATGTTATTTATAATGTTCCTAGAAATTTAGTACTGAAACGAAAACAATCTTCCAAATTCCTTGTTAATCACATAATCTTACAACTGCACAACAAAAAAGTAATGCTGGTTTCACAAATAAATAATATCCGTGTTCAAAAACTCGGCCGATAAAGAGAGGGATCAAAATATGATATGTTATCCATCCATACATCGAAAAAACATTTGTACTTTAAATGACTATATAAAAAGTGTCTAATCGAAGCCACGACTGGGACATTACAGGATTTTTATTTTGTTTTATAATATATCAACCCACACAGCATTAAAATGTTTCAAAAAAATAAAATTGGAATAAAAAATATATTTATATATATAATATATATGGCAAGTACACTTTCTACCTTTCAATATCTTATTGCTTAAATAGTTAAATATATTTTGCATAAAAATATTAAAAATCATAGGCTTTATATTAGGTATATTAGAATGAAATGAAAACGCATCACATTTGGAACACTGGAATTTACAAGCTAATAAAGTTCGAGACTTTTCTCAAAATCCACAGCTTTGGAGTACCACTTGTGATGACCAAATTGCAAAATCTACTAAATCTTATCCAGAATATTAATGATTTTTAAAGCAAAGAACCTGAATGAAAATGTCTACATCAAAATGAAACATTTTTGAATAGATAAAGACACAAACAATTGACACTGACAATAAACTTTATAGGCTTCATGCATTTTAAGATATAGATATGGTGGAATAGCATAGAAATTGCAAATTGTCTTTATATTATAAATCAGCACTGACAAAAATTGAAGACTTCCGAATTTGGTATATAGATCATTATTTAAATTTAAAAGATGAATAAAGATAAAAGCTGACAGTTCTCAGTAAAACCCTTGCAGATAATGATCTAACACCAACAAAATAGAAATCCAAAACTTTCCCCAATGGTACAAAAAAATCTTTCGTTTTGTACTTTAGAATTACTCTTGTACCATCTTAAAGCACTATACAAGTTTCAAATATAGATGAAAAATTCAACCACAGAAGAAAATAAAACTTCTGTTTCTCCGTTCCAATAGAACCCTACGAGGCTCGAAATAAAAACAATACATTTTTCATTGCTGTGTCTTACTATTCATCTTCAAACATTTGGTTACAGTCGCATGAAATGAAACTAGGAATGTAAATAAAAGAAAACGGGAGACTGACATACGAGTATTACACAATTGTTCGGAATAACATTGTAACACTCGATAAAAAAATATATTGTTCAATAGATAAAGCCTTTGCAAAAGTGTGGAATTTTTCAACCATACATGACGAAAAACCTGTATAAGGTTGAAATTATAAACAATATTCCCGAAGGTCACCTATTCCTACTTAGACCTTTTTACGGCATTAACAAAACACTAAAGATACCACAATTTTACTCAGAAAAATGACCTCACAACCTTTAGTGGTCTGAAATAGTGATTGTTAACCCCAGAAGGCTTTCTACAGTACATCAATATATAGATATATTTTTAATTTTTTCTCTTTTGTATATTTATTAAGTAACATTTGTCAAAACTGTCAACAGATACACTGGACACATTGAAATGTCTGGTGCAAGTTTGCGGAATTCCATCAGCAAGAATTCAAAAATGCCCAAGTATTAGGAATATTTCAGTTTGCGATTTGCAGCGTATTTGGTTAAAAAAAAACGTATGCATCGAAAAATAATATTCTCTCCCTCAAACACTACCTTCTTATTTCATTCAACTGTCTTAAAAACATCGTTTTCTGCAATAACAATAAAACAATGAGCAAATATCATTCAAGACTAAATATATGTGGTGAAAGGTCTCAAACGAAGTTTTAGCTCTCTTTAACATAACACTGTCATAATTAATGATACAAAAAATTCATTTATTTTCAACCATGTGGTTTCTTGCAGGTTTTTTAGGTAAGTTCTTATAGTTTTCTTTAAAAATATTAAAAGTATATTTTGTTCATGAAAAAAAATGACCAATGATATTAATTTAGTTGTTTGTACTATTCGTTTAGATTTCTTACAAATGATTTGTCATATCTCAAATTGCTCTAAAAACCCAATTCAAAGTTGAGAATGCCTTTCTTTCATTTTTTCAGCACTTCGCTATGTTTCAACATTCATACAAATCACAATTTGTAATAGGGAACTTATACGCTTTATACGAATAAACTTTGTCGTATTTGATAATTTTGCCTACCAGAAAAAGGGTAAAGAAATTATACAGATACTTATCTCAACGTTTTGGAAGCTAAAATCTGCCTCCGTAAAACTGCTAATATACTTCGATATTTCCCAATTCTAAAGCCTCCAAAACGTTAGGATAAGAATCTGTAAAATTTTTCCGCTCTTTTATTTATGAAAAGAACAAGTTTCTGATACACTTGTATAAAGTTCTCCATTACAATTTTCATATTTTTCAGATTGTAGGCAGTGAAAACTCTAAAGTCGATAAAAACTTATTTTCTCCACAAAAAATTGCTTTCTTCAATATGTAGTACTTACATTACCAACGCCAAAAATTTTGTTTTGAATGTTTTGTATACACAGTCATTAATATTGCTATGTCAACGATAATTATAACTGATTACAGATTATATCATTTAAATTTTTTTTATTTACTAATATTTAAAGGTTTTGCTTTTTGAATGAATGTAGAAAAAATATATTATGCTACTTTCCTTTTTGCACTTGGTTACATTAAATTATTATGAAATAAAGTATACATAATATTCCTAACTGATTGACCAAATGTGGTATGACCTGCTCATATTATTAAACAGAATCAAATTCAACTCATTTAATCTTGAATAATAATTTATTTCTCAATTGAAGTATGTTTTGAATTTTAAAATAAATTGGCCCTTAGTTTTAGTTTTGTACATAAATTTTTAAAGGTGGAATAAAAAGATTAGGCGTGGGAGAGAATAAATCTTGACGAAATTACTTTTCCAACATACCAAACTGTAAAAAATACATTTCAAAACATACATTTTGTCAATTGGGTTTGCTTCAGGAGACTATTGTTATGTACCTAATCCATGGACTGGATTGAAGAACCATTGGTTAACATTAGTTTTTTTCACACTTCTAGTGAATGTGAAAAGTTATTTCGCCAGAAAGTTGCAAAGGGTTTGTAATGAGTCGAGTATACTGGATTTTCATCAAAATCAATAACAATAAATTGGAAATGAATATTCTTAGTAAACCAAACATGCGACAGATTTGGCACGGTAATTTAAATAGCTATAAAAAATAGTCTTCAAAAGGAAACAAGGAACATCAAATGCATCATCTTAAATATGCGTAATTATCTTTGGATAAGTGAATGATTTGGTATTTTTGAACTCTCATTGCCTGAAAAACTACTCAACTTTATAGAGTTAACTAAACTACCTAAAATCTACTAAACAAAATAATACCAGAAAACATATATATAACTCTCAGCAGCGTCGAAAAATACGCTGCAGAAATGGAATGATCGAATTCCTCACTCCAATACTGACTGAAAATACTTATTGCTAATGAATATTGGTGAGATAGTACATGTTAATAATATATAATATGTATATTATGATACTCAACGTAAAACTGAGAAAAAGTCAGCTTTTAGTCATGTAAATATTATGGCAAAAATTACTGGTATACGAGTATCTAAAAAACACTTGGTAAATACACTAAGACTTGTGATTGTAAAAATCATCAAAAAATTCTATCACATTGATAATATATATTAATTTTTAATTGAAATCAACCACTTTTCCATTCGAAATGGCACGTACTTCTTCCACGATTTATAATATAGTCGATTTTGTTGTTTTTTGATGATCGCTGAAGAAATACATTAAAAGTAACCTCAATGATGTGAGCAAATGCAATATACGAAGTATCACTAGAACTAGACTATCCAATAAATGTAAACTGAAAACTAATTTATATCAAAAGTAAATTAATATTTGGTAAATAAATAAAAAAGGAGTAAATATAGGACTATGCCAAATATTTCTTAAAGTGTGAGATTATTGACATCACATATAATTTTGAAAATTCTCAAAGAGAAACTGTCCGCCAGGAGAATAAAAAAAAACTTCGAAAAGTCGAAGAGCAAAAAATATATATATATGTACATTAAAAATAAAAATATATCTCTGTAATAAAATAAATTCAACAAGTGCGCCCATAAGATAAAAGCAAAAAGCGCAATGTTAGATATATAATGTAAAATAAACAAATATTCACATTGGTTGAGAATAACGCTCCGTTAGTTCATTGCCGTTTTATCAAAATGCGAAAATTATATAGTAATGCTATGCCTAATTCAATCCCCATATTTCAGTAGTTGGAAAGGCTAATTGGACTGCTAGTGGATATGTATGCACATGAAAAAACTTCACATGTTATATTGTATATAAATGAAAATATGGAAATGTATAGAGTTCAAGGCAAATGAAAAAAAATTATTATACTCAAAATTCAGTGTTATCAAAAACCCTTCCAACAAAATATTTTTGAATATTATCAAAAACCAATAGTAGAAAATCACAAGTAAGCCATTATTACGAGTTTACACTTTTTAAATTGTCCTTTTTGGTAGATGATGAAAATAAAAAAATTCAGTGAGACATTTGTTACTACCACTCAATAAATACCAAAACTAGTTCATGATAAAATGTGTAGTCATAAATAATGATCTCTATACAGTGGCTTTTTTCAATATTGCACCAAAACACCTTTTATCTCATATTCTTAACAAATGTTCTCATATACAGAAGCAGATGAAGCACAGAACAGACCGATTCTTATCATGAATAGAAAAATTATTAATATTCGGCTAGTTTGTGACAATTTAGAAGACCAAGTTCAGTTTTCCCAAAAAAACAAAAATTCTACTCTTTCAAATAGCAATGAATAAAACTTTTGGAAGTTTGAATTTAGAAATAAGACGCAATTTTAGGGTTAGTTTCCAAACACAATCAAATTTCACCTCTAAAATTTTTCAACGTGTTATTGTACAATATTACTGTCTGTCCAAGGTAAGGAGGGCCAGCATGGGAAAGTCGGAAACTGTAAGAATTACGAAGTCGACTTTTAAAATTGAAATAATTCCGATTGATCCACGAGATATTCTCGACAAAAATCGAATTTCGTTTTATTTCTCACAATATTTAAGGGTATAGTGGAAAAAAATATTTTCTCATTGCTACTTAAGTGTGCATTTGAAGAAAAAATTGTAATCCCTTAATTTTTCCAACTCATTTTCAGCAATTTTGTTTAAGTAGTTGGTAGTTCATTATAAACGAGAAGATTTTTGTATTCCCTGGTTTGTCAACAAGGTAGAAAAATAACCAATTCTTCATTAATTTTTTTCAAGAAATGCTGAAAATATATTTTATATGAAGGTATTACTTATCATAGTCTCCAAAATAAGTCAAGAGGATTTTTCTCCATTTCATTTGTCTGTATAAATACATAAAAGATTAGAAGCGTCAATAAATAGGTATGAAAACCTAATTTTGTTCTTTTCTATATTAAATTTGAGAACAAAGGCGTTCAATTGAAAAGTGTGCTCTCATCCACCATCGACCAAAAGGTAAAATTCTTATGAAGATGGACTAAACTAAAGCTTATGAAAAAAAATTCAACTATTTTTCTCTTCCATAGATTGTTTCGACTTAAAATAAATACTGTAATAAATGGGCTTCTGAAGGCCTGTTGAATCTCAATATATTTTTCATTTAAATTGACCCCTCAAAAGCATTAAGGAATGTCCTTCATCTCTCTAAAGTTGGTAAATATTGATTTTCTAGCAATTCAATATGTAGGAGGATTTGTGAAAAGCATCACACTGTGTGGCTTATACATAGGAAGAAAAAATTTACTATAGAAGTGTAAATGCTATCGAGTCAAAATGACTTGAGCAATCATCAAGTGCTTGATGGACAATTCAAAGCATTATAAATAATAGGTTTCGACGGCAAGAACGTAACGGTATCTTACGTACCTAAAACGGTACACGCATCAAACCTAAAACCGAAAGCAGACAGTTTCTCTGTGCCGAACCAATAAATAGTGTATAAGATACGATTATTTTCAAATACATAAACAATCTGCCCTAAATTCGAGCAACTTTTTTTTGGGTATTTTTCTTTTTATATAATTATATACATATAATTTTAAAAACCATTTGTGGCACACACACGCTACCGCCGAAAAACAAGCGGTCATCGCGCAGCGCACAAAATAACAACAAGAGACTAAGGTCACAACTTATCCTGAAGATACTATTATCACAGGCATGGTTTTACCGGGCGAGCTCGACCGATTTTTCAGCTCGCATCGGTGATTTTTCTTTTTTGTTTTTTCGGAACACACACACATACACTCGCTATATGGGAATTTCAGTGGCATCCGTCAGATTGTTACAGAATCACAAAAAGCTAGCTATTTAGGCTGTAACCTTAGGTCCTAACCTACATGGCACTGTTCGAGGTGCAAAAGATACACCACGAGGAAACGCTATCCAACCTGAGTAAAGTCATGCCAGCCTTGAAAAAATATGATTGTCGAATGTCAAGCACAAATTCAAATTACAACTCAGTAAACCCGTCAAAACTATTTTCCATGCCTCCTAGCAAAAATCACAACGTTAGACAATATCAAAAGCAATAACAATGATTCGACTTCATTCAAAAGAAAACACGGATCCTGTTTTTCAACTCAATCACAATGAGCAAAGTGTTTTGTTCAATATAACAACAAACGCTCAGATCCAAGTGATCACCTAGGATTTTCATTAAGTTGCAGAGCTTAAAACAATAATACAATGGATGACTTTGAATATATTTCTTACATCTCAGCATTCCTTTTTTTAAACGGTTTTATTAACTTTCCCTGTTTGTTTATTCTATACATGTTTGTAAAAGTTGTCTGTGCATCGTTCTGAGTAGGAAATAAAAGCAGCCATTTTTAGATACGAACGGCAAATTTGTATTGACATTTTGGATAATTCCTTGTCATTTCTGTACCCTATGGGGATATGTACCATTTCTCACTCATGGATTTATACCAAAACTCCTCGATTTCTAAGTATGTAAATTAGGTTCTATAAATGAAATGCATCATTCATTCAAGTAACATTTCATCTGTTTTGTCACTGCTTTTGTTGTCTACAGCTGTGCACAAAATGCCACAGAAAAAATCTGGAAATCGAAACAAAGGAGCCCAAAATACAGTTTTGACAGCTTACATCGATAGTGGAAATGTTTTCCTCGAAAAAAAAAACAACTGAATATTCCAGTCTGAATATATCAAAAAGATTTGGTAGAATGACATATTTAAATTAAAATAATCGAGGTCGTTATTCATTCTTCTTCTAATAATGAATGAACTTTGTTTAAGTGGAGATTCATAAAAAATATAAAATAATGTTTTAGTATTAACATAATACAAATGCATTGGAAAAACCAATAATGAACTCATGCAATGTGATTATAAAATACAGTATTTTGTTCCTGAAAGGAAACGATTCCTGTAGAAATCATGAACCTTTTACGATTTCAACGAAATGCTACGAGTTTAGTGTTATGGTTTGTGTTATGGTAAACACCAGACGCGAAATTCTTTCCATTCTTGTATGTTCAAACAGTTCTTGACTTTTCTTGTTGGCATGAAACAGTTATTTTTCAACTTCTGAGTAGTCATCCTATATTGTCCGTGACCATTGCAATCAACCACTGAAAGGCTCCTGATCCCCTGTACATTATTTTTGTTGTCTGTTCAGAAGTCTATCGAGATGAAACCCTTACTGTGAATCCTGTTTTGTGTACCCATATGCTTCAAAAGCTTTTTCTGATCGCAAATTCTCCCAATCCTTTTCGAATCTAATCAACACTCAGGCTGATAAAAACACTATCGGCAAGAGCCAGATTTTTCATCCCTGGAAACATATTTTGAAGCAAATGGATACACCAAAGAGGATATACTGTTAGGGACTCATTCGAAAACTGGGTTTGAAGACAGATGACAAAAATTAATGAGACAAAGAACTTTTTCATCAAGAGTTGTGGACAAATATGGACGTCTACTTGAAAGAATCAGCAGAAATTCTGTTTTCAAGCCAACGTAGAAAATCGAAGATTGTCTGAGAATATTCAAGCAAAGGAGACACTTTCGTCTAGTCGGGAAGTATAACACTTGAAATCATAAACTGCCCCAAGTAATATGGAAACTGCATCATCGAATTATTCTTGAGAGAAGCCTCTGGTCAACCGTGAATATTTAAACATAACTTCAGAGGAAAAAGTTATCTTCGTACTACTATTGAGAAACACTCAAAAGGATGCCAGTTTCAGAAAAGGACTTTCTGTTGTTGAAGTTGGTATTGTGTTTGAAAAACAGGTCCCCTAGTGTTATATGAATTCGTTATCATCAGAAAAAGTTAATTTGAGGGACAAATGTCCACCGAATCTGTTGCCAGCGCTTGGTCTATAACCTCAATGTAGAAAAAACGCTCGTTGCCCTATTTCAACTTTTAAAATCTGAGGGAAAATACGAACCCACATACTGTAGACTAGCATTTTCATGAAATCAAGATTGTGAACCACCATAACTAATCATAACGTACCAAAAAATAATGTGTTCCAATCCTGAGATATAGCTGAAAGCGTATCAAAAAAGTTCTAATAAAGTTGTCTTAGTTTCGAAGTTCGACATTTTTCAAGGCGACATGATGAATAAAATACAAGCCACTCGCACGACCATACGCTCCAAGTCAGACACTCAAAAACAAAACTAAAAATCAACAATAGCGTTAAGTATATATAAAAAAAGTAAAAATGAAAAATCCACTTGGCACATACAGCGTTCCAAACATTCAGTTGATAAAATAGTACTCAATCGATAGCTTAAAACGAAAAATAAAAATAAAAAAATTAGGAACCTTGCAACGCCTGTCGTTTCAAACAATCGAATTTGATAAGTTGCAAAAAAACCAAAAGTGCTTCTCCGAGAAAATCAAATGAATGAAATAATAAGATATATCGATAAGTATGTGTACCACTACTTATTAATAGGTGAACGATGGACCACTTCGTAAGTCTTTGCGAAATGATCAATAAAATATTCAAAATAACCTCTTCAAAAGAAATTAAAAAAGATTTAGACTACTTATGTAAAATAAAATCAGTTCAGTACTGTGTACAATGCGAGATCAAATCAACTTGCTCGGAGCTTCAAAGGATGTATAGGGTATTCAGGACCAGCACGTGATGATTATTTTTGGCAAGCGTTACTACATAGCCTTCAGAAGTAATCTTTAATCCACAGCACCTCGATACCTGAAACAAAAATATTTTCATATAGCGAAAAAAGAACTACAATTCAAAGAAACTAGTTATAACCAATATCATGGTAAAGAATGTCAATTTCAGTGAATCATTTTAAATCGTTCAAGTCCTTGAAATTCACCTTCAGTAGATTAGGCAACATCTTTGTGAAATTTAGTTGAAGGTTGTTGTTGTTCGTTCCGTTAACCAGTTGACGAACGACAACCCTCAGAAGTCGAAACTTGTGCGAGCAATGGATTAACGAGGCCTTACCTTTTAACGTGCGATTACCCAGCACGGTAGCCCCGGCGGGGAATCGAACCCCGGTCGTCCGCTTGAAGGTATCTCAACACATTTTATATAAAAATGTTGCCGCTGGTTTAATTGATTGATATTGCTTCACTTACAGAAACAAAAGAGCAATCACTAAGAAAATAAATATTTCGAAATAAGATTTGAACTATTCATCTCCTAACTTTCCTGCATAGTAGCATCTATCATATTTTTGTTGGGACTACTTCCCTGGTAAATACTTTGACGGACATTTCGTTACACTCGACAGGCACTTATGCAAGTTTTCTCATGAAGGAAGTTATTATTGATGCTTCTTGTTTGTCCAGAAGCAAGATCTCATGGAAATCAATCGAGTGATCACCTTATGCAGTACAGATCTACCAAACATTTGTTTAAGACAGGTTCTGTTTTAATATCTACAGTGGATCAGTAAGTTTTATCTAATGAGAGATGCTGCAAATAAAGGAGGAACCTCCCGTGCACTAAAACTCTCACAGACATCAAGTAAGTCTGATGATGGTGTCAGGATGAGATACATACATACTAAGAAAACAAATATTTATCAATTGAAATTCATAATATTCACCTCTTTCTACACAATAGAATGAAATCATTTGAATATCAGTCGGCAGTGTTGTTTTTCTGCACTGCTGATAAGTAACACTTTGAAACCAGCCTGTAGGTGATCACTCATCTACACTGACTATTATATCAGCGCCGATGATTGTCACTACAGTTGGGAACGAAGCGTCCAATTCCTTCCGACAATACGATTACTCTGACCTCACTTTATTATTTCACACAAGTCAGAAATGTTAGATACGGGATGGCCTTTTATATTTCGGGATTAGAGAACAAAAACAAATATTAATAATTGAAAATCACTTTGTTTTTCAAAATATTCCCCATGAAGATCTAAACACTTTTGCATGCGTTTGAATCGTCGAAGCACTTTTTCCACTCTGATTGAGATATCTGTAAACCGTGCATTCTGAATGCAGCAACCGCTTCTTCAGGTGTCGAAAAACATTGACCTCTCAGTTTGTTTTTTACGCACGGGAATAAAAAGAAGTAATTCCTCAAAAAAAGTCCTTAAAAAAATTCGGTGCCCAGTCAGGACTGTACGGCGGATAACTCATCAAATCGATGTTTTGGGTGCTCAAAAATGCAGTTGTTTGAGCCGATGTGTAAGAGCTCGCATTGTCGTGGTGAAGAGTGATCGGTCTTCGGCATTTGGTTTTCC
>WOGR01004326.1:0-14845 GCA_015342045.1 Leptinotarsa lineolata | reverse complement strand
CATTATTATATACTGGGGGATACTCTATATGACGCCATTCATTTGTTCAAGGAAAAAGATATTTGATTCGAAATGAGGGAAAAAGTATATCGAAACCATCATTTCAAATAATGGGAAAATTGAAAACTCATTTCGGTTAGGCTGAAAATCAAGAATTTTGAATGATCCCGAATATTTTAAACGTCCATCTTTTCAAAACTTTACTATCATGTCATATGTCATGTCATATGTCATGTCATATGTCATGTCCTGTGATATGTCATGTCATATGTCGTCATATGTCACGTCATATGTCGTGTCATATGTCATGTCATATGTCATGTCATATGTCATGTCATATGTCATGTCATATGTCATGTCATATGTCATGTCATATGTCGTATCATATGTCGTGTCATATGTCGTTTTGTATGTTGTGTCATATGTCATGTCATATGTCATCATCAGGTCATATCGTCATGTCTAGCCACGTCGTCATCAAGCCATGTCATATCATTCCAAGTCAGGTCGTTATATAACATCAAGTTATGTGACGTCATGTCGTCATGACGTAATATCAACATGTCATGTCATGTCGCCTTATCATGTACCTAATATATTGTGTCATATAATATGTTATGTCATGTCATGTCGTCATGTCATATCATGTTCTGTCATCATGTTGTCATGTCATGACATCATATTATGTTGCTATATCATATGAAGTCATATCGTCGTGTCATGTCGTTATGTCATTTCAAATCATGTTGTCATGACGTTATGTCATATCATGTCTTGTCGCCATATCATATGCCTTGTCGTCATGCAATGTCATGTCGTCATGTCATGTCATATTTCATATCATATGTCATCAATTATATCATATCTCATATCAAGTCACGTCGTCATGTTGTGTCAAGTCATGTCAAATCAAGTCAAGTCGTTATGACGTCATCAGGTCATATCGTCATGTCATGTCTAGCCCTGTTGTCATCAAGTCATGTTATATCATTTTAAATCAGGTTGTCATATTGACGTCAAGTTATGCAAGTAATATCAACATGTCATGTTATATGTGGTGTAATGTATTATGTAATCTCATAGCATATCGTCATGTCATATCATTCTCTGTCATCATGTTATCATATCATGACATCATATTATATCGCCATGTTTTGTGATGTCATGCCGTCATGTCATGCCATGTTATATGATATGTCATATATTATTCAATATGTCATATCAAGTCATTACGTCATATCGTTAGGTCGTCATATCATGTCGTCATGCCATCATGCCATATCGTCATGTCAAGTCATGTTGTCATGTCACTAATGATTTTTTTATCGCAGTTTCCTGAAAATTTTCCTGCAGTTGTATTGTTCTAATGGATAAAAACAATCGAGGTATAACCTATATATCTACGATTTATCCCAGACGCTTCAGTTGTAACCTCATTGTATTCATCAAAAACGACTTCAACGTTGGTAGCATATTCATCACGTGAATATTTATTATAACAGTTGTTATATTGATATGCATGCTAATTTTTTTTCGAAAGCATGCCACATGAAATCGAATTGTGTACATAAGTATCTCACACATTCATCAAATGAAATAAATAGTTTTGTCATCAATTCAAAAGTTTTCGAATAAAATTTGAGAACAGAATTTGAAAAAAGTGTCGAATTGCAAGCTTTTTTGATTCGACTAGTGTAGTTTGAAGCATTTTCATCTATCATTTATCTATATCCTGTATATATTGAACGTTTTGCGAATAATTTGTATTATTATCAAGCTGGTAATATGAAAGTACAGGTACAATTCGCAAATATAAAATTTTTCTTGACTGCGTTTTCAAAAGTTATGAAGCACCTTGAATGTTTTTCGGTTCGAAATAAAATTTACTATAGTGCAATTCCATAACAGTATGCACTAAATTCACAGATATATTATTGCATTAAAAAGAAAACATTGATGTCAATGTTGTGATTCTATATATTTTATCATCAGTTTTCTTCATTTGTTCAATATAATTTCTGTATAATTTAGTTTCCTACTATTTTGGAATTATAGTATGGGTGAAATCTGATATGTATGTTATATTTGAGTGAGATAAACGAGGAACTGATTTTAAAATCTGATAGGATTTCAGCATGAAAATATTTGTCCAAATAATTTTAGTCGATAATAATTTCTGCAAGGGACATATTTCTTCTTCAGTCAGTTCATTTCCTGATTTTCTTTGCATGAGTTCTTCGTAAGTTTCTGATAGTTCACTTCCTCTCCAAGTAAAGTTTCAATAATATCATCATTTACTAGCTTTTTTATTGCTGTTTATATCCAATCAACAAAAAAACAAAGTAATTATTGTGTTAAAATTCCTACGCACCTTTCATGATCAAAGCATTGCAAATAATGAGTAAATCACTCAAAAACAACACAGTCCAAAACATGTTTACCACAAAATGTGCAAATTCGTCTTCACACAACTCTTCGACTTGGTCTACTGTAATAGAGGTCACCAAATACGATGGTAAATTGGCTGAAGAATACCCGTTAACTCCGTTGTATGAAGTGATTGATATGAAGTGATTAACGGTTCAAGTCTGGCTACTAATTATAATATGAGAGAAAATATTTTTTACTGAAATCTCGTGATGGTTCAGTTCGAGATTGACTTCAAAGTATTTTTAAAATGAACGAAGTAGTATTAAAAGTAGTTTACTGTACTGATGATAATGATGATAACCGGAATAATGAATCAAACGAATCAAATAATCTGATCCAATGGTAAATAACGGTCAATTGAATCGAATGTTTCCTGAATGTCAGTATATATAATATCTAACTATCCACGATTGTTGAGACTCTCAGAAATTATATAAGTTATCCATGCTGAATTAGTTTCAGTTTATTTTTCGACTATGAAGCCATTTTAGTTGGAATGTTACTACCATGAAAACTGTACAAAATAATCTCAAACAACTCACCATAGTTGCGTATTGGTTTATGATTTGATATTTTGACTAGTTCTCCAGATTTTGAAACAGAACATGATTTCATTGTTTTCCACAAAGTTGAATACTTCTTTGTATTCAGAATGAAACTGGAGATATGGTCCAGTAGTTTTGCAAAAATGTTTATTTAATCTCATTTTAAAGCTATATAGATATGTTGACTACACCAGATGTCATTTTGTTCTTGAGCTTGTTTGATGAATTTACTATTTCAATTTTAGTGATAGCTGTTATTAGCGTTATCACATACTTCATGGGAACATCCAAAGTTATTGAATTTGAAGTTGATATAAACGTCAGAGAAAAATTGTGATATTTCATCAACGGTAGCTTTTGGATGGCCACATGCTGAACCATTCTAAGTCATATTGACCGGAAGTCAAGACTTGTTTTTCTTCAGATCGATGAACGACCAGAATTTTTTTGGATCCCTCTAAATTGTATTTTTCATAGTAAGAATTTGAACAGCGTAAGCAGCTTCGATTTGACGTTTGATTTGACTACGTAAGGTTTTGAACTCCGTTTTGAATGACAATTTTTTAATTTCCGGAACCACTTTTTTAGCTGTTCCATGAAGGATGGATGGCGCGTTATGAGGTTGAGTGGAAGAGCAACTCAATTGTATAATTGAACAATATTTTTATATAATTAAAAAAAAAACCTGAACTCTGCCTATTATGACAATAATTACATATTCAAGTTGGGAAAAATTGTTTGATATGTGAAATGGAAAATAAAGATGCTTTCATTATTATTTTTTTTCACCGCAGTACCTATGCGCTGGTCAGGCCCTATCCCCCGAAGCCCCTATAGGGGAGACATCCCAACAGTGAGACAGTGAGAGCACTCAGCTACCTCATATATGGTGAAAGGCTTACCTGGATGTTGCATTATCCAGGTATCTACAGATGAATTATAACATGTTGAGAATGCTTTGAATACCCCCACATCTAGTGGTTGTATCTTTTTTGTAAAATGAGGAGGAAATGTTAGAATTGTTACTCCGTTGTCTTTGGCCAAATTAGGAACACGAATACTGAGATGACTTTCATGATTGTCATAGATTAAAAACGATGGATTTTCTTCAAAGCTGTTAGGATATTTTATAAAATGCTTCATTACTTCTACGAAAAAAAACGGCATTTATCCACCCACTTGGAGCAGCAAGCCCCAACGTTCTCCCCACTTGTTACCTTGCTAACTTGCTTCACCCCTTTCTCAGCAACAACCTTTACTGATTTTTGAACCGTCTTAGTCGCAGTCTCATCCAAATTGTAGATTCTTCTTCCGTCAGAAAACGCATCAGTTCTTGAATATATATTCTTCAAATTTTGGTAAAAAATTAAAACATTATGTCTATCAAATGACGTCGCATGAGATAAACTACAATCTTCGGGGGTGCAAAGCGACAGTCGAACATGTCTTTGGCGAAAACCTCTCATCCATTTTAGCCCTGTTATTTTTCTTTCATGCCATTTGGCAGAAATATTCTTTTTATTTTCGATTGCCATTTCATAGGCAAGTTTTTTACAATCGTCAACAGACAACCCATAAAACATGCGTGAGCAGCTTATGAGATAGTTTTCTAGGGATCCTTCTTCTGCGGACGTAAATACTTCATTAATACTGTAGTTGGGACTCATCCGTATTTGACTAATGTCGTCAACATTTCTGGCTTTCTCAACATATCTAGCCAATGTCTGAAATGGTATATCTTTCAAAGCAGCTACTTTTCTCAAAGATCCTCCTTCTCTGACCAGATTTACTGCTTCTTTCATTGTTTCCTCTGCGCAATTTCCAAATTTTCTTTTCTTCGGGTCCATAATTAGCCTGCAAAAAAAATATTTCGTCACATATGCCCAACATTGAGACAGTGCTCAAAAGTGAGACGCTGTCTCAGTGTTGGGCACGTGTAGTCGGCAGCCATTTTGTAACCTCACTTATACAATAAAATTAATAGAGACAAAATGATCCCACTCTTGTAATCTACATAAAAAATACTTACCTATAACTTAGGCAGATCACCAAAATACTTTCTTTTACTTCCAAAAATACGAACTGACAAAACTTGAAAATATTCACCTACATACGTGGAAATTAAATTAAATTAAACGGCGCGTACATCTTTACCAGCCGCGTGTTCAACACTATTGGCGATTACTTGTTGGTATGTGAGGTTTCTGCTCACCAATGGAAAACCTCGTCGGTTGCGTGATAAGTGATTGTAGGACCAGTTTCACTGTTGGGCTGACTCCCCTACATTCGGAATAACCAACGACCACTCCCCACACCGTGGGGTAAGTGATCATTGGGTCCAAGAATCATGTGCCCTGAACAAGCGCAATGAGCGTAAGGGTGAAAGAGTTGTTCCTTTGAAATTCGAAATACTGTGAAATGATCAACATTTAGCTGGAAAGCAATCTTTCTAGTACTTGTAGTAGGTTGTTCTTCAACCAAATTAAGTACTGAGTACTGCTTCCTCAAGCTGTGGTGTTCGTACTTCTAGATGGCGACTACAATCCTGCGTTCGTTTGTCGAATGAACCATATTCTCGTAATCATTGATGAAGTCGAGCAAATATTCTATGTGAAGGATGCTGCCGTAGAACATACATTTCAGCATATCTTCTAGAAGCTTCTTACCCATTCCCCTGCGACAGACCGTAAACGTAATGCATATCAGCCATTTCTCCATTTGTGTATGCCATTTTAATAACAAGTGAATTATTGAAGTAACAAATTAAGAACAGAACAACAACACACAGTTAGTATTGAATCAATTTCGAAAATTCATACCAATTCAATTCTCACTATCGCTAATAGCGACCTACTAGATAGATTAGTTTCGTATTTTCGTATTTATGACGACGTATCTCTGTATTGTTCGTAAAATAATTTTTGCTGCGAACTAGTTCATTTTTGGCAAAAAATCCAAGTGGAGTTTTTTGTTTAGAATGAAACAGGCTATCGGAAATAAATTTTTGAATGGTAAGCAAATTATAAGACAAAAAGTTACATTGGAAATAAATTTTAGGGGTTGCCTTTTCCACCCCTTACAACAATGGGGTGAACCAAATAAATCACTGGCTAAGTGTCTATTTGGTAGTACAAAAAGTCAGGTTAATTTCAGTATTGTAACTTTTTCAGTGCTTGTGAAAAAAATTGTTATACAAATTTTATGTACCCTCTTTTAAGGGCTGTATCATAACAAGGGATGCTCCAATGAAGTTTCTTCATATGAAAGATCCTAAATTTTTTTCGATGAGGAATCACCTCCTTAGATGTTTTACACTTATTCAGTTACACCCTGTATAGAAAGGCAATAGAAATTCGAAATACGAGGATGATATCAATCGGATTTGATAATGTCTACCGCAGCAGTGCACAAAACGTCTAGCGTGAAAACCTACAGACCACGGTCAAAAAACTCTAAAAATAGCTTTCACACTAACCTCTAATCAGTCAATTGCACAATAAACCACTAGAAAACAGCTCTGACAAAAAATGAAGAACAGTGTGGAATAAGGCCACAATTTCGGATTGGGGGAAGAGTGTTGTGTTTTGACTCCAGAATCGTGGTTTTCTCACTACTCCACATGAGTAAAAACAAAGCTTTTTTCGAAATTTTCAGCCGGCAAGATTCCGAATATCGACCAGAACTGTTATTTGGCCTTTCCAGACTTGTTAGTGAAACCCTCTGTATGTTCCAAAATTTGATTGGTCGACATTATCGCTCACAGAAACAACCCCACAAATGACACTTGCAAAATTTTCCGTAACGTCAACTGATGTGAACCACGTGTCACATTAAATTTTTATAGCATGCCCCCAAGGGTAAACGTTTAACAAAATCTTCTCATTCAATGGCTAGCGAATCGACCACTAGTATACCCCTGAACGACATCAGCGATTCTTCGGACTGGTCTTCGAGCGATGAGAAACAGAAGCCCCCTAAGAAAGTCCCGCAGGTGAAAATTTCCAAGAAATCCGATAGCACTACGAAGATCAAATCACCGAAAAAGAGGAAACGGGTCGTCACTGTCTGTTTAACGCACTGCAGGTACGATGTCATCAGAAGGGTAGCTCAGAAATTCAATTACAGGGAGGTTAGTGAAGGAGAGAACTGGAATATGTACTGGACGGATCTGTCTATCACGGTGGATAGATGCAAAGAGATGAGGAGGTTTCAGAAAATCAATCATTTTCCAGGTTAGTCACGACCGCAGTTTTACCTGTTCCACTTTCTTACGAGTGTTACTATCGTAAACTTAACATTACGAATGGTAGGGTTGATATTTGTTGATGCGTCGCAATAGTGCTCCAGAAACTGGTTCATCCAGTTTAGGTGAAGAGTGGAGTGCAACTATAATAGTAAAAACAGAAAACTCAGGCCACGTAATATTGATTATGAGAATGTAATTCATCGTTATTCAGACAAAGAATTCAAAAATCATTTCAGATACATAATTTTCTATCACATATTTTACTGTCACTTTTTAAAATATGTGTTATTGATGACCTGTTTATTTTGTGGAAATTCATGATCACTTTAATATGATGAATGAAAACGCTTTTTTTTCTAATACCCACTACGTTTATTCATTCTCACGACCGGTTTCGGTGTGTTCTCTGATATTCGGATATATAGTTATAATGATATATAAAACATATACAGAAGTTATTAAAAAAATGCATTAAATGTATGTATAGTGACAAAGGTTACAATACAATTCATTGAGTAAATGAAAGTATACAAAATGACAGGTTGAGAGACAATGCTATAATACAAGTACGCATAAAGACATCAGATAAAAATTATTGTAATTTGGAAGTATATGAGACAACTACATCAAGGCTCATCACCAGCTGTTAAAAATGTAATACTTTTTTCCTTTCAGATACTCTATCGTGGGGATTCTGAATTTTCTCAAGTACTGAGTATTTCTTCTTTCAGTTGGGAGTGACTGATATGCCTTAATGGCTTGATAGTATGATCCTTTCTCATAGAATGATGTGTGTTTTGGTATACTTAGGTCAGTTATTGCCATGTGATCGGAATAATGATCCCAGTTCCTTGCAAAGATGTGGAGTGTCTTTTTGCAAAAGTTGCTGATTGAAAAAAGTATAGGAATGGTTAATATAGAAGGACCCGTTAATATAGCAAGTTCTTTGAAGTATGGTCTACATGTTGACCTATGAGGTAATTTTAACATAGATGTGACCCAAAATATGATGCCATATCGAATGATAGATTGAACATGTGCATAATAACATACCTTCATGCAGTTCAACGAGACTTGGTCCCTTGTTGCTCGAATCACCCCTGCTACAGAACAGAGCCTTGAGTTCCATTTATTCATGTGTGTGTCCCATCTGATATTGCTATCAACTGTGATCCCCAAAAATTTGAAATCGTTCATTTCTGGAATAGATTCATGATTCCAATGTGACATAAATGGATTCCTGTTTATTTTGGGAAGTTCTGGAATGGATTGGTCCTGTTTTTTTGTGTTCAATTTCAATCCGTTTTCCATACACTGAGTGACTGTGGAAGGTCATTTACGTATATCAAAAACAATGTTGGTCTCAGGATAGACCCCTGTGGAACTCCTTGAGTAATGGGATTTCTGTCAGAATAAGTTTTTTGGTTATTTTGATGAATGTCTACAACTTGCTATCTGCCAGACAAATATGATTTCATAAGGTCGTGTGCATTACCTTCAATCCATATTCTTCTAGATTATCTAGGTCTAACTTTGATACATCAAAATACAAGCTTCCTGTCTTTTCTTCTCCTTCAATATCATTCATAACTTTTGTTATCGTATTATGAATTGCAAGTTCAGTTGACATCCCATGTCAAAATCCGTATTGTTGTGGGGCAAGTATCTTATTTAGGTTCAAGAATGTTTGCAATCCCTTGTAGATTACTCTCTCAAAAACCTTTGAAGGCGACGTGATGGTAGAATGGATATCGGTCTATAGTTATTCAAATCTGCTTTTGACCTTTTTTGTAGATCGGTATTACTCGTGCTATTTCCAACTCATCTGGGAAGATACCAGATACCAGACTTTCATTTTTTGCATCTACCAGTGGATCACAGGTTAATCTACCATCTTCTTTTAGAATTAGAGAGGGAATGGAGTCCAAGTCCACTAGCAAATTTTGGTTGTAGGTCATTCAAAACATTGAATATTTCTGTATGATTAGTCGGTTCTGAAAATATTATGGCTTTTTTCTTTGCTAACCCTGTACAACCTAAGTTCTTACTGCATGTTCGCATGCAGGGGTTGTTAAATAACGTGGCCACTTCCTTTGGGTTTGATATCATCGTGTTGTTTTCTGTTTTGATTGTGATACAGCTATTATCTGTTACTTCAGCGTTATTTGTATTTTTCAGAATGTTCCATATTGTTTTCGATTTATTCTTGGAATTTGTTATACGATTATCATTAATTGATGTTTTGTAATTCGAAAGAAATTTCTTTTATGCACCCTTTTCTTATTTATATTTGATGTATATTAATTCGCTATTTGTTTCAATATGAAGATGGTAGAGATCGTGAACATAGGTTGAATATTGTTTTATCCCAGAGTTTATCCAATTATCCTTAGTCAAATTCCGTTTGCAAATAGACAGAGGGAAAGCTAGATCATAGTGATGATGAAAAGTCTTTCGGAAGTTATTGTATTTACTATTTCAACTGCTTGCCTCATAGACCTCCTCCCAAGTTTCAGTAGACAGTGCTGTGATGAATCTTGATAAGTTTGCATCAGAGAAGATAATGGTTCAAAAGGTATCCTTTTAGACATCTCAGAATTGTTAGAGACTCTTCAAAACAAAAGAAATCAACTTTTCTCTTCTAAGTATATCATACTATAACAATAACTCCTTTTGGATAACTTTTACTGTCAACAATCTGAAGTATTTTATCATAGAGGTATAATTTACACCCATGCTATTTTATTTTGCTGTACCCATGCAATCAAATTTTTCTGACCAGTAATGGGAGTAATGGAAGACTCCAGAGTTACAGAATGTTTCAAAGAGAAACGTGGAAATTTCATGTTAGGAGCTTCTTAATTCTAACACCAATATTATTATTAATCAGAACAGTCATTATGAAGGCCAAATTGTTTGAGCATTTTTTCTTTCAATGATTTCTAACAGTTAACAGTCGTGAAGATCGTTTATGGAGCATAATCAGCTAGACCCAGTGATTTGTTTCTTTCGTCATTTACAGGAATGTTGGAAATCTGCAGAAAAGACCTACTGGCTCGAAACCTGAATAGAATGCTACGCATGTTCCCACGAGACTACAACTTCTTCCCTAAAACTTGGTGTTTTCCCGCTGACCTCGGAGAGGCTCTAACCTACAGTAGATTACGCAAGAACAAAACCTTCATTCTCAAACCTGAAGCCGGTAGTCAAGGTAGAGGCATCGTGATCACTAAGACACTGAAAGAAATCCGACCTTGTGATAGAGGAATCTGCCAAGTTTACATTACCAAACCGTTTCTAATCGATGGGTACAAGTTCGATCTGAGGGTGTACACTCTGATCACATCTTGCGATCCTTTGAGAATCTTCATCTACAATGAGGGCCTAGTCAGGTTCGCCACTAGTCGGTACAAAGAGCCAAACGGCATCAACATAACAAACGTTTTCATGCATCTCACCAACTACGCCGTTAACAAACACAGCAGGACCTACAACCAGGACACCGAAGGGGGTAGCAAGAGAAAGCTGTCTTGGTTTAATAATTACCTGAAAAGTTTGAAGCATGATGTAGAAGCGATTTGGTACAGGATCGATGACGTCATCATCAAAACTATAATCAGCGCTTACCCGGTTCTGAAGCATAGCTACGCAGCCTGCTTTCCCAACCATGACGTGATTCCTGCTTGCTGTGAGCTTCTAGGAATCGACATCTTGCTTGACAAGAGGATGAACCCCCAAGTCCTTGAAGTTAACCACTCTCCAAGCTTCCATACGGACACAGAGCTGGATTGCGAAGTCAAGGAAGCCCTACTTTATGATATGTTCGCGATGATGAACCTAGAGATCTGTGACAAGAGAAAGCTCATCCGTGAGGACAGAAAGCGAGTTAGGGAAAGATTGCTGAATGGCTCTAACCCCAGAGAGAATCAGTCCAACAGTGACTCCAAGTACTTCACCGAGTACTTCAAACAAGAAATGGCGAATAAGGGAGGATTCAGAATCGTTTACCCCTGTGCCAGCACAGAACACAATTATATGAAATACTTTGAACAGGGACAAAACTCGCTGTACTGTGACACTGCCTCCAGCAGAGCTAGAGAAGCAGCCCAGAATGCTCTCAGGGACGAAATGCAGCTGAAAGCTAAGCTGGAGGCTTCCAAAAGAATTTCAGCAAGAGCCAAGCCTATACTGGCCGAACCAGCACCTAGTAGGGCAGTCTCTCGAGCTTCTTCCACACCGCTTAGCGTCAGGAGTGACTATAACAACTCCTTCGAGGCTCAGTCGATTGTGGAGTACGAAGAGAAGGAGCGACTACAGCGGCTGGCTCAGAGGGACTACCTAGTGAGGAGTCAAGGCGTTTTGGAGCTCATCTACTTCTCAATGAAGAAGAACAACGTACTGAGACCGCACGATGAGAGAAAATATGCGATATTCGACAAAATTCGACAAGCTAGCGAGACTATCAACAAGAATGGGCCGGAAATTTCCGATATGTTGGAGGAAATTCACGGAAAGGGGATGGAAGGGGCGATGACTTCACTCAAGAGGGAGATATATCCGTGGCATAAGCCGAAAAATCATGTTGGTAAAGTGTGATGGATTTTTCACCGTTAATATTGTTAATAAAATCTGTGTAGTTTGTGGGTTTACTTCTCTTTAGATTTTGTCACGATGTAAGTTCGTTTCAGGAAATAAAAATGACAGCTTGAAATGGTCAATGCTATGTGAATAATTTCGGAATGAGAAGGAAAGGATGGTCGAATGTTCTTAACATTTCTTGTCCCACCTCAGTTCGAATATTTTTGTGTGATGTGGGAGCTATGACTATTAATTTTGTATCCATGATACAATGCTCTCAAAAATATTTACACTTCTGCTCCAAATACAATCATGATGGTTACTCAGTATTCAATCTGGTGTAAGAAGCATCTTCCAGAGTTCAGTTTTGAGTAATGAAAAGCTTGTCGTGGTAGTAGGAAAAAGTAGAAAGGGCGAATATTAGAATTTATATTGCAAATATATATCTCATGGCATATATATCTCTCCTCGACACAGTGATCAAACCGATTTCATTTCTGATGAATTACCATAAAAAATATTGGTGTATTGTGAACAATTGGAAATGCAAATAAAATAGAATAACATTCTTATGAGTCTTCAGCTGATGATGAAAATTTTTTGGACTGAAATTTATACTTCCATCCATCCAGTTATCCCCAAAAGATTCACACCCATAAAGTGCTGGTGCCTTTAATACACTTCGATTATATTTGGACAGTCTTACTTTTTATTGTAAGTTTATCAAAAATATTCCTTTTGTATTATTATTCGAGAGAATATTGTGTAGGTGACAAAAAATCTAAATCATAAGACCATCTAAGAAATGAAATTACTTTCGCTTCAACAACGAAGGAAAAGAATTATTGCTTTCAATTTGGTTTCACTAGTTTGAGCGTATTTTCAATTGAATGCTCACATACATCTTTGACCGATTGGTTCTACCGAATTTTCATTTAACGCCTTACAATTTCGTGATTTTAACTTGAAGAAGTGCTATTTGGAAAAAATGGGGTTTTCAATACATTTAGGTATTTTGATAGATGGGTTGAAATTTGTTGAATTAAAATACTCGGTTTCATTATTTTTAATGAGATATGAATATTTTTTTTATCATTTCTAATGCTTCAACTAAATAAGAAGCTACTTGATTATTTTACTTTTCCATGGGTTAGTATCTATCTACTTCAATCAGAACCTTTCGGTCTTTTCTTGGAACAAAATACGTTGTATGCCATTAAACAATATAATAGGTGACTGAAAAAAAAATTGTAATAAATTGTACTGTATATATTTACAATTTCCCTCAACAAATACAACCTTCGATAGCTCAGTTGGTAGAGCGGTGGACTGTAGTGGAATATCAAATGTAGACATCCATAGGTCGCTGGTTCAAATCCGGCTCGAAGGATTTTTTTTTGTTTTATTTTTTTTTCAAAATACAATAATATCAATAATAAATTTTTGTTGTGCTTGATTATCATAATGATCCATTTGAAAAATTGATATATGTATCTATTTCCGATAAATGAGATAAGAAAAAACTTGTACCTATACGTATATCTAAATAAACTGAACTGTGACATTATTACATGTGTAAGTTAAGATGGGTCTAGCACCTCCACATCTTCTTGATGAAATAATTTATAAACACCCACATCCAACACGAAACAGAAATAATTTTCATATGCCACAACCGTTAGAAAGCTCTTCACAAAATTTTATATTTTTCAGGGTTCTAAATGCTTTTAATGAATAACCTGTTTCTATTCAAGAAGCAACTTCTCTCTATACCTTTAAAACAAGTTTAAAACGTCATATGTTGAAGTAACCTGTATCCATTTAGGTTGTGATATTATGCTATTGCATTTATTCAACTCTCATTTCAACAGAGATTACCCACCTAAAGTTGAATGTGTTTTGTATTTTCATGTATTTTGTATTTTTTATGTACCATGTGTTGTATTTTATATATTCTGGCAAAACGTATGCAACTGTATGCAATTAGCTTTTCTGTGCTAAATAAAGGATCAATAAAAATAATAATATCCACCTCGTAACCAGGGACATAGCTAGAGTATATGGCGCCCTTGACGAATTGTACTGACACCTCCCCTCCCCCCCGGAAGAAGGGGGTCCAGGGGTAATTTTAGCTACTAAGTTTTGCATGCTTTTCGCAAGTTTTATTCAAATATTTCATGCAAATTGTAAGTAGCATAGCTGCCGATTAAAATATCAGTAGCAGTGTTTATTAGTAATGTATTGACACTCACGCACAATATGTAACTAAAAACTTATTTTCCTAGCTTTGATTGATGCAAATTGAATGCTGCTACTTTGTGTCGATATGGATGTATAGGTAGATGAATTGTTTATAATAATGTCTGTCTATATAATAAGAATGATATTTGATCGTGACTTTGTTGAGGCATGTAGAAGAACATTGCAAAAAAATGAGATTTCGACTACCACAAATTTTTATTTGTTCGGAATATTTGTATGTGTGCACAAAAATTAAATATATATAATTATCTTTCAGGTAGAAACCAAATAGTAAAAATTAACGACTCATTTAGTAATCCACTACCCGTTACCATCGGCGTCCCTCAGGGAACAGTTATTGGACCCATACTTTTTTTAATATACATCAATAACATATTTAAAATTGAAAATATTGAAGCACAAATAACTTCTTATGCTGATGACACGGCACTACTTTTTGTTGGTGACACATGGGATGCAGTCTATGAAACAGCAGAAAATAGTTTAAAAATTCTATATTGCTGGCTAAATGCTAGCTGTCTCAGTCTAAATATCAGTAAAACTAAATTTGTGGCATTCACTACAACTTCAAAAGACCAACCAGTCCGTGATAAAATTGTGATTCATAAATTCCAGTGTGATCATTCTCCTGGTTGCTCCTGTCCTACCATACAAAAAACATGCTACATAAAGTATCTTGGTGTAATGCTGGATCAATATTTGCGTTGGGATAGACACATTGACTATACCGTTAAAAGACTTAGAAAGCTCATGTATAAATTCTACCAACTGAGGAATGTACTAA
>WOGR01004325.1:0-14848 GCA_015342045.1 Leptinotarsa lineolata | reverse complement strand
GACCTTCTTTGGAGTATTGTTCTCATGCATGGAGCTTCGCCCCTAAGCGTACCCTGAAGCTGCTGGATTCCATTCAGAAAAGAGTTATTCGACTGATTGGAGACGCAAACATAACTTGCAATCTTGATAGTCTGGAATATCGAAGAAAGGTTATAGATTTGTCTTTCTTCTATAGATACTTTAACGGGAAGTGACTTGGCACATTTGATTTCACCAAGAGCGGTACATATCAGAAATACGCGACGGACTGTGATAAAGATTTGAAACAGATATTTTACGTTTCAAATAGTTTACCAAATTCTGTTATTTTCAGTTATCTTTTCAGCAATTCTAGGTACAGAAACGTTGCAGGTTCATTAAACTCAACACATCTATACTTTGACCTAATTATGTATTACTGCACCTTTCCAGTACATTGAACTGCTTGCAGTTCAAATTTATAAACAATTAGATATTAAGTGACGAGTATAGGTGATGATAACACGTTTCGAAAAAATTATATTTTGGTCCCCGAAACCCCGTATCCACCCCTTAAAAAAATTGAAGAAAAATAAAAATGACCAAAAAAAAATTGAAAAAAATAGGCCATTTTTTTTGATTTTCTGAAAACTTATGAAAAAATATGCCTTCATGAATTTTTCCAGATTTTTTCAGACCTGGACACATTTAAAACGTCCATTTTTTGTAATTTTTTAATTTTCAGGTTTTTTGGCCGTTTGTCACCATTTAGAGTACCTTGCGAGCTCAGGAATGCATTTTTGAGCTCGTTAAACCTGAAAATTGAATTCCTCAGAAAATTCCGTCAAGAAATTAGTTCTCCCGTGCTCTTTCCATGAATTTAACAATAGAATAAGAAGAAAAAAAACATATCTCATGGAGGCCGTATCATTTTTGAAAGTGCTCAGAAGAACATGCACCATTTGCAGAAAAGTCTCGTTCAACAATACGACGATCTTCAAACGACATTTGTTTATTATAGAAATTAAAAATTGTTAAAATTAAAAATCGTACTTTTTTTCAGAATGAATTTGTTGTAAAATTTTTCAAATTGCTCTATAGTAAAAATATTTATTACCAACAAAACAATTCATGTTTGGTGTATATACTCTTGTAAAATTTTCTGAGAAATTCAATTTTCAGGTTCAACTAACTCAAAAATTCATTCCTGACCTCGCAAGGTGCTCTACATGGTGACAAACGGCCAAAAAACCTGAAAAACGGGCAAAATTGCGAAAAATGGACATTTTAAATGTGCCCAGGTCTAGAAAAATTTGAAAAAATTCATGAAGGCTTATTTCTTTATGAGTTTTCAGAAAATCAAAAAAAGTTTGACTTTTTTTTTCAATTTTTTTTGTAATTTTTATTTTTTTAAATTTTTTCAAGGGGTGGGTACGGGGTTTCGGGAAACGAAATATATTTTTTTCTAAACGTGTTATTATCACCTATACTTTTGAATTTTTTCAGAATTTTTCATCAAATAGTAAGCTGGGAAAAAATAAATAAGAAAAAACAATTTTTTGACTTCCCAGCAGGGGGAAGCGAATCACGTGACCTGTGTATCATGTCGAACATGTTTTTTCTATGGGTGAGTTTGGGATTTGGAGATGGAGAGCATTTGACCTATTTCATTGGGGGATACCAATGATATGAGTACACTTTCTCAGCTTGATGTGAAACGCCACTGTCTCATGGTTCTGTTTCACATCAGGAATTTCCGGAGATGAATTACATCTATTCACTCAAGCCTCTCGAATTTCAAATATAATCCATTTTATATATATCTGAGAGTAACATTCTGATGCGAACCTGCCAAGATCGTGTTATTTTTCGTTTCGCTGAGGAAAAGGGTATGAATTACAGTTCGTGATACATTCTTTCCAACGATCGTTCTAGATGGGTGGGTCGCTATGAGTATTCAAAACATTCGAAATTCGAGAAATTGGAAGCGATCTGTTAGAAGGCGCATTGTGCTGTTTCAGCTGAAATTCTGCGAAATGGCGTTGAAGGAATTTTACTAAAATTGACATTTCGGCAGTGTGCATTAGCCCAAGAAGGAGGAAACTCAATTACAGAAACAATGGGGTGGTTATTACTGACAGACAATGCTGACACTGATTTATCATGACGATCTGCCTAATAGCTGTTTCACTTCAATACTCTCAACGCAGTTAATCTAATTAATGAGCGTTAAGAGCGATGATTTTTTCCACCGTAAATAATTATTGTTTCAGATAGATATTTTGTTTCAGTCAGTAATTCAGACCTGAACATTTTTCGAATATTATATTCCAACAAGTCCAGTAAAACTCATTATTACAATATTGTAAAAATGAGTTTAAATATGAATTTTCAACAAGTATCGGTCAGTTCTATTCAGAATGCGTATTTACTACTTGAAGAAATTAGAATTCATTCACGATACGAGGGTGGTCTGAAAAGTTTCAGGCCTAACAAATATTACCTAATCCCTTGACAACAAGGAGATTGCGGTTGCTGTATTTCTCGATATAGACGCCATTAACCAACTGTGACGTGGCTAAGAAAGCAATCAGTCCGAATAACGCTTCGCGAATCTTCGATGTTCGTCGGCGTTCCAGATGTGACGAGAATACCGCTACCGCCGCTTCGATGTAATTGGAAAGAATTATCTACCACCTTCGATTGCCAAATATAAGCACCATTCACTCGTCTTCTAGACAGTCAGTGAAAGTGATAGTGTGGTACGCGGAGCGGTCTAATAAGACGATAGACATTCAAATAATAGTTGAAGTGTTCTGGTGTATCGAAAGTGAAATAAAGTTTAGTTGGATTATTGTTCAGTGTAGTCTATTATTGGTGAACCCACGGGGAAAAACAATTACCAAATTCCTGTACCAATAACAGGAATTTGGAAATAAACAGGAAAAACTTATTATTATATTCTAGTACAGAAGTATGGACTCTATTTCACACTGTCTTGTTGCCTTTTCGAAATATTTCTATTTGAAGGCTATTTTCCGGTTTTTTTGGGTGTCGTCTTTCGGTTTTTATGCCTGACGTTTCGTCTACTGCTGCGGTAGACATTTTCAAAGGCGGTGTGGTAACGGTCGCAATACCCGAGTTGAAGCTCGGGTTCTTGTTCCTATCGTCACCACTCCATCAACTGCTGTTTCAGTACTGGTCGCTCTATTTATATTGTTCTTCTTTGTATTACCTGTTCGTGTTTGTGTAACTCTCAGGACAGGTAGCCAGCTTTTATTGATATTCATTGTCTCCTCTTTTCTATTGAAAGTATCCCTATATTTTTGGATTTCTATTGCCTCTCTATATATTCTTGTGTAGTAGTTTTGGGTACTGTCGAGTATCACTGTGACTTCGAATGAGATAATGTGGGTACCTTCTTCGTTGAGAGCTTGTTCAGCTACAGCCGATTTGTCGGTTTGTCCGAGGCGACAGTTTCTTTTGTGTTCCGGATAGACGGGTCCCAATACTCCGTTTCGTGGTTCCAATGTAGACCTACCCGCAGCTACACGGAATTCGATATATCCCTGGCGTTGCTAGAGGTTCTCTAGGGTCCTTTGCTGACCTGAGACTATGCCTGATGGTTTTTGTTGGCCTAAATATTGGTTTTACGTCGTGCTTCACTAAGATTCTTCCGATCCGATCTGTGACATTTTTGACATAGGAAAGGAAAGCTTTACCCTTGACTGGCCTGGTTGGGGTTGCTTTCGCGTTGACTCTCCTGGAATGTATGGCCCGCTCGAATTCCCCTCCGCTGTACCCATTACGTTTGAATGCATTTTTCAGGTGATTAAGTTCTTCAGGCAGACCCCCAGGTTCACAGATACGTCATGCTCTCTCAACCAACGTTTTAATTACCCCTCTCTTTTATTGTGGCTGGTGGTTCGAGTTCTTGTTTAGGTATCTGGCTGTGTGCGTTGGTTTTCTGTACACTATGTGGCCCATTGTACCGTCTTCACGTCTGATCACAAGAACATCCAAGAAGGCTAGAGTTCCTTGGGTTTCTCGTTCCATTGTGAATTGGATTTTTGTGTTGAGAGAGTTACAGTAGACCACGGCTAAAAAACCCGAAAAATAGCCTTCATACAGTTATCTCCGGCCAAGAAAGTTTACATTCTTCGATTATTTCTAATGCGTGTCATCAAAAATGACACGCTAACATTGGTTCGCCAATCCAGTCCTGGGTCGTTTGCAGAGGCTGCTGAATTTTTAAATGCAACCCGCATTAAATAACCATTTATCCATAATCACGTATTTACTTGGAGAAGGGGGCGCCTATGAGAGCAATTACAGAATGAAATTCATCTCCGTCACTGTCTTCGTCCCTGACGTGACGAATATGCAATCTGTTTTTGATGTGCTCTCGAGCCATTTAGAAGCGGAAGGCGTTTCGAAATAGCACACCCGGGAATACTCAGGGATAACGATAGTTTTATATCTCGCGAAATCAATTTTCACTTTTTACTGGAAAAAAGGAGAGAGATTGACACCATCGCTTAGTTGAAAGAAGAGGAGTGTCAGAAACAGCAAATTCCGCTCATTAGTAAATGTTCTGATGGCTGTGAAATTGCCTACATCCATGAAATACATTGAAAAAAATATAATCAATTTTTTTATCGACAATATCTACCGGCTTTCAATATGATTTCATACATAGTTGACTTATCCTGAAATCATTAATAAATTCATCTGAGGAGGTGAAAATCGACCGGAAAAGTTGGAAAAGTTAGTATTATGTAAATTCTACTTTGTACAATTATCAAATACGATTCTTTCTCAGGAAGAAAGATTTTTGGAATTCAGTTTCTCCATCATTGAGCAAAAATGTGGGACACTCTCGAAGAAAGGAAGAAGGAAAATAACTACAAAAAATGAGGCCTTACCTTTTAACGTGCGATTACCTAGCACGGTGGCCCGGCGGGGAATCGAACCCCGGTCTTCCGCTTGAAAGGAAGATGAGCTAACCTCTACACTAACGTGACCACATGTACTACAAACAATTATTGCTTCACTCTGTATTATTATTATTAATACCATTGAATAGCATTTTTATAGTCTTTTCAATGATGTATCACAAGTAGGGGTTTGCAATTTAAACTTTTTGAGTTTTGGTGTTTGTAAGTTTTAAAATTGACACACTGTATATAACGAAAGAACGCCGCTACCATTAAATAACATCAGTAAACTAATTACACCGACTTACAATATAATCACAATTCAAAGAGTAATTAACAATGATATAAAACAGTTCAATACACTTACTTCCCTTTTGTGGGATGATTTACCGTGTCTAAATACAGTTATCGTAGTACTCAGAAGAGAAGTCGATTATTTCCAACACCCGTGAGCGTGCATTTCTGTGAAAAAAGCAACAAATCAAGTTATTGCTACTCGACATGATAATACCTATTCATAATCGTTTGCGTCCATGAACACAGGTAGTAAAATTACCAGCAGGACAGCAGGAAACTATTCCGCTAAATCGGCTAAGTGTCTGACATCCTACTGTTCCGCTAATTATTTTCTTCTCTGGTCATTAGTGGGTTGATGATTAATGCGCTGATGTCACTCTGATGTTCAAAAGTACATCAACTGATTCGTTCTTCGTCTATGGCGATTTCATAGTTAACTTCCTGTAAATAGGGTGAAGTCATATTTTGTCACTTGAAAAAATTTTTTACAAAATAAGTTAGGAATGGTGTTTTCTGGTAACCAACTCTTGGCTCTCCAAGAACAGCAACCCCAAATTCGAAAATTGTGCAAACTGTAATTATTATTATTTTCAACGTGTCATTCCTGGTATGAAGATTTCAACCCTAATGGAAACACTACGTAGGTAAGTGAGTCTGAAGTTGGTGGGTCCATTTGGCCATCAACTGCTATCCACGAGAGTTCATCTTTACATCAGTACCAAGTATCATCTTTACCAAGTAAAGCCAGCGTCTTAACGAAGCCGACTACTTCATTTGGTGGTTAATCTTATTAGGTTCAATCAATCACCAAGTGATCATCTTTAAGAGGAAGATTAAGTTCAATTTCTCGGCGAAGGCACGAAATTTGAGCTCTTTTCGAGATTTATTCATTATTATTTTTTTCCGGTTTTTGTTTTGTCGTATCATTTTTCCTTGTTTCTTTATTATTGAACATAGTAGTAACCTCTTAGATAGAAGCGTCTGCGAATTCTTAAGATTTTCATCAACTGCAACTGAAAACCTCCCCTTCGTGCAGGAGGTCAAACTCAAGTGAATCTGAAGTTAGTGGGTCCATTTGGCCCTCAACTGTAATCCACGAGAGTTCATTGCAGCTCACATCTTCACCAAGTAAAGCCAGCGTCTTAACGAAGCCGATTACTTTATTTGGTGGTTGATCTTATTGGGTACAATCCATCACCAAGTGATCATTTTCAAGAGGAAGATTAAGTTTAATCTTTCGGCGAAGGCACAAAATTTGAGTTCTTTTCGAGATTTGTTCGTTATTATTTTCTATTGGTTACTGTTTTGTCGTATCATTTTTCCTTGTTTCTTTATTATTGAACATAGTAGTAACCTCTCAGAAAGAAATGTCTGCGAATTCTTAAGGTCTTTCTCAACTGCAAATAAAAACCTCCTCTTCGTGCAAGAGGTTGAACTCAAGTTCCTTTTGGAATTGCCTCAACATCCTAAATTTGATGTGGAGGAATCCGCATCTGGTGACAGCAGCTGCCAAATTGATTTAACAAAACAATCACTGTTATAGCGAGAGGGTTACAAATGGTTATAGCTGAATAATATTTTTTACAAATAACAACAGACAGCTGAGAATAAATGCCATTGTTACAAGTGGTTTTAGACAATGTAATGGCCATATTATCAAACTGTCCCGTGGGATCATTACAAAGGGTGACAAGTAAATAAAGGAAGTGCTGGATTATTACAATGGTGACTAGTGAAAAGTCCAGTTATTGAAGCAGGTACGTAACACACATGTGTGACTATGGAAGTAGGTCTCCTGTGGTACATTTCAGTGAGACACTCTCCCATTTATAGGTAGTACTAACTGTTCCCACAAGCCAGGAAACGCTGTCCTAATCCTAATCCCCAGGTAGCCTGGGGATTAGGATCAGGACAGCTGATGTTCGGATATCTAAATATAATGCACAGTTTCAATACTAGTATATAGCCTTCAGCATACTTCTAGCTGCGTGGTGGCTCCATATGTCTAATTCTGTCATATTTATAACAATATCGAACTCAGCTGATTTCTTGATTAATAAATCTTCTTGTCGGCGAAGATGTCCATTGGCAGTTGCTGTTCTGCTGTTCAAATCGAAAGGAAATAAGTGTGCTGTCTTCAGAAAAATAATATATTCTACTTCTGGGCTTTGCCAATAGGTGGTCAAAATTCAATAGAGACAGGGTTGGAAACAATATGGATTCCTGAGGAAAACTGGCGTTTAAAGTATAAAAATATTCGAGAGGAAACCGTTGATGGATACTTGTAAGAAACAATCTGTTAAGTTGAGAGAAAAACATTAACCATTTTGATGATAGCTTAAGACGCATTCCAAATATCAACAATACATTGATCAACAACTCTGTCAGTGAGTTTCGATACAACTGATAGTGAAGCACATGATCCGAGGTTATTTGGGAATTTAATTAGATCAGCACAAAATATTCATAAAATATGCAAAGAACTCTTGAAGAATAATAATATGAAGGAAGTCAAAATAACTCTCTCTGTATATCTCTTACGACTAAGCATCGTAAATCAATGCGAATGTAACGAGCTACCTGAAAATTATTGTAAATGATCACATTCCCATCCGTTAGCGATAATAAATGGCAAACAGTTGTATCAGTATCGGTGTAATGAACCATGTTCGACATCAGTGCTAATGAGTGTTATTTCATCGACAAAGACATATCATTTTGCCCATTAAAATTCTTTATCGCCCTCGTAATTGAATCAGAGCTACTCGTTACCTCGCTAGTAAAAGAGTGAAGATGAAATCGATTTCATTCAACTCGATTTGTGAAGGAACTCCTAAAATATTAAGGACGTAACAATAAAAAAGCGAGAGATATCAGATTATTATTTCATTCTCGAATTTCCCTCCCAATTGAACAAGGGGTGATTTTTTTTTAGTTAGACAGTGAGAAGTTCTAACCAGTATTTTGAAGAACTGTGTATGGTTCAAGATTGATTCACAGGCCAACAAAAAAAATGTTTTTGAAAACTTTGTTCACTTTAACATCTGATTTTTATAGATTTTGTGTGCTGAATACAAATCTGGTCTTAGTTTTTTTGGTATCACTCATAGTTTTTGAGAAATTGACTTTTTTATATAACTTAAAATTTGTACGGTTTATGGTAAAATTAATGAAACACTATGTTAAATCACCATGGTTTTTATTTACAGTAGGTTACTTGAAATAATGATACAGTGTTGTAATGTAGGTTTCACTAGTCATATGGAAGTGGTTTATACTTTCTTTCTCTGTTTTCTTTGAAGTTTCTTGTGTAGCTCTTCCTGCGATGAGTCGCTTGTTGAGCTTGACGGTGAATTCACCAACATGTTGATGTTCCAGTGGCCCTGATAACGTTTTTCCATCAATTCAATATCTTGGTGAAAACGCTCACCCTATTCCTCACTAACTTCCACCAAATTTTCCGGGAAGTAATCAACTGTTCAAGAAGTGGAGTTTCAGGCTCATCAAACATCCTAGTTTCTTGAAATTCTTCAATATGTTAGCTACAATGGTACGATATTATGAGTATTTTGCATTTCCTAAGAATTTTGCAACAATTTGCTTGAATGATACCCATTCTTCTTTCTCATGTATGGTAATTGTGGTTTCAAAGTTTACGTTGAACATCAGTTTTCGAATGTCGGGTCCTACAAAGACGCCTTCTTTAAGTTTAGCTTCTGAAAGGATTGGAAATTTCTGACAGAGATACTTGAAACAAGGTCCATCTTCAGGCAATGCCTTCACAAACTGTTTCATGAGGCATAACTTTATATGTAGAGGTGTTGAAAGAATGTTTTTAGGATCTACAAGATTTTTTCGGAGTTTAAAGACTCCCTCACAGGCCAGTTCTTTCCGCACCAACGTTGATCCCTTGCTCTACTGTCCCATTCACACAAAAAACATGTAAATTTGGTAAAACCGCCTTGCTGACCAACAAGCATGCATGTTACTTTCAAGTCACCACATATCATCCAACCATGAGCCGAATAGCCAATTTTCTTCAACACTATTTCTAGGTTTTCAAAGGTCTCTTTCATATGTACAGAATGGCCAACAGGTACAGATGCATTAGTGTTACCATTGTGTAATAAAACAGCTATTAAACTAGCTTTGGAAGAATCAATAAACAGCCTCCAATCTTCTTTAATGTACAAATGTGAAAAAATGGTAGGTGATACGGCTGAATGAGTGTCCTTTTTGGATTTAGCACCCTAAAAAACAGAATAATAAGGTGTTTTAGGTAAAAAAGTTTTTTCGTCGTTGGCCTGTGATTATTGTAGTTGGCATGAATTTTAAGCTTTCTGAAGTCCCTTGTTCTGAAAGGATTGTCTGTTCAATAACAGATTTCATTAGTATTTTGTATAATCTTACGAGATATGCGGTAGAGGTTATGGTCCAGTCATATCAGTCAAAATCAAGTGAGTATTTCGGAATTTGAGATTATGTATTTGTATAAAGTTGTATTTTGACATCCTTAATTTTGTCTGAAAACCTACATATGGTAGGTGGAGTGTGCGCCACTATTAAAATGTAATGTGAAAGTTCACAAAAATCGATTTTTCTGCACATTTTTTGCAAATAGCTCGTTTCCTATAGGTTTCCATTTGTATTCATTGTCAATTAAATTCCCTAAAACGTTTGTTTCAAAAACCAAAATACCAAAAAACGTAACATCCTGTATATCTGATTCTATTGCATGAATCAAAATTGAATTAAACTCGAAGAATTTAGCATTAAATAAATTATTTGTCATAGTAGAAAGTTTACCTTTCCAAACTAACTCATACAGACGAATGTAAGAAATGCATTCAAACATACGCATAAATAACTTCTCTCTCGCCTAGATAACACTGGTCAACAAACCTTTAACTGTTTTTATCACATGAAAACTTATATCAAATTTTGAATCAACAAGGGCTGCCAACCAATTATATATCAATGACAAAAACTGACACATCATGTTTTCTTATGACATCAAAACATATATTTTCGTATAAAATACAGAAATAAACCACATATAAAATATTATTACTTAATGTACAATAAATACTTATGATTTTCGTGAATATTCGGCTTCTGGTAGGTCCCTTCTGAGTCTTCAACAATAATCCGCTAGCATTCCTGGACTCCACTCTCCTTGATAACGCTTCTCTATCGAGGAAATGTGCTGATGGAACCTCTGTCCTTGTTCCTCACTCATAGCACCCAAATTTGCGAGGAAGAAATGCAAATCCGAGTCCAACATATGTATTTTTAAGGACATATCACACCCCAAAGATTTATATAAGATTCAAACCTTTAATACAGTAAGTGTGTTATGAGAGTCCCTACGAACGTTACCAGTAAGTTTGATATTGCTCTCATATCCTGTGTCTAGAGGAAACAATAATGGGAGTGGAAAAGTTCCAGATGGATTTAATTTTTGAAAAGACATCAGGATGTTTCATCAAATCATCTATAATACTTCATTGGGAGCCCTATACAGCAGATCTGGAACCATTTTTGACCGGATATGATTTTGAATGAGGTATATTAGAGTTGGTTTTTGTAAGATACTTTTAGATCTCCGATCTCATTGAATAAAGTATAGAGAGAAACATCGGTGATTTCACAAAAACATCAGGAAACTACGAGTGACCTTATCCGGGGTCACTACGTGGTCAATGAGAATCGGTCGTCATTCTCCTACGATAGCGTAGTTGGTTGATGATCCCTTCATTCCGTAGAAACGTGTCTTTTGGAGGTTAGGGTTGACTAAAAATCATGTGCCTTCAATACTAGTGGCGCCATCTATGTGTAAGCTTGCTAACTTTTCAGCCAACCTAATAGGTCTCAGAGATGAATAATCATATCTTGGGGATGTAGAACCATTGTAGATACTTGAGTGAATTTCCGTTTTTAAATCTGGTAATGACCAGAAAGCAGTTGCAGTTTTCGTTTTCTGTCTCCCTACGGCGTTAAATGTAAACTTGCAACTAGATGATAAAGTCTAAAATAGTTGCTTGGACGGCGCTATCCCGATCTGTCGTATATCAGATAACTACCAATTGGCCGGTTCATGAATGCAATGTTTCAAGTACACGTTTGTGGTTCAAGCTACAGAGAGAAAGGAAACGATTTTTCACTCGACGTCAATGTAAAAGCTTACGTCGATAACAAATCACCGTGGAGAAATATACTTCATATTTGGGGACGAGGTTTGAGTTTTCTGACGAACCGATACATGTAAAAAATGTCATTACTCTTGAAAAAGTATACTTTTTTAAATTTCAATAGGTTAGTTAACTAGAAAACATGTTTCATAAACTTGGAAGGATGTATGATTTTTATTATATTTTATTCTAGAACAATTTTAGTTTCTCTCGAACAACATTCATACTCATATCTTTGAACTACTTGAATTCGAAAATATATGCAAATTTATGTGAACGAAAGGAAAATGGGAAAACCAACTAAATTCTTTTATGACTCGTATTCACTACAATGTATTTTATATTTATGTGCTTCGTCGACCGCGAAATGTGTTGATTCAAAGCATATATTCTGATAGCCTGGAAGAGCTTTCGTAACAAAGCTATTGTTGGTGACACGAAACTTTGTCAAATGATCATAAAATCATAGATGTCTGTGAACGAACAATGGAATGACACGGGACGCAGGGTTTTCCTGTTATCAAGCTAACTGAAAAGTCTAGAGATACTGAGGCAGCAGCATTGAATGTCATTTCGTAAATAAAAACAACAGGGTGCAAACTAGCAAATTTTCATTTAAAATTCAAATGAAATAAAGTGTGTGTGAAATATAATCGGTATGTTTCATTCGTTTGAAAGATGCCATTATGTGTGGAATATAACACCGTTCAAAATTTCGCCACGGCTTCTCTGGGTGCAGTGCATACAACTTTCCATAAGTCTGGCGCATAAATCAGCCTGAATTTGACCGGTGGTATGGGTTATATTGGCTTTTAGGACCGCTGTGGTTTATTCGCATACACCAGCGACTTGAGAAAACTCCACAAGAAAAAGTCCAACGACCTCGGTGGCTAGTTCACATCCCCTCCATGTAGAATGAGCATGCCCTCTAATCATTCGTGCAGAATATTCCATGTGACATGAACTGTGTGGTAAGTAACGCCTGTTGAAACCACATGTCGTTGGTGTCCAGGTCATCCGATTCAGGCCAGAAGAAGTTGGTAATCATCAAGCTATAGTGCTCACCGTTGATAGTTATGGCTTGGCCAATGTCGTTCTCGAAGAAATATGGACCAATGACGCCCAGCCCAAATTCCTCGTCAAACAGTGACTTTTTCGGAATGCGGTGGACGCGGTGAATGCGGTGTCCCAAATTCGACAATTTTATTTGTTCACGTACCCATCCATTCACTATTTCTCCTTCTGTGGTCGCTCCTGATAGATGGTCTGCTTGATACTCTCGTTAGAATGGTATCAAGCAGACCATCGGACTGTCGGAAGACAGTGTGTGCCGCCTGTGTTTGGAAAATTATGAAACAGCAGAGCATATACTTACTACCTGCCTCGCTGCGGACCGAATCAGTTTTTCAGAGTTTGGTGAATCACACTCTTACCATCCGACCTGAAAGATCACTTACCATTAAAACTAATCGGCTCTGTCAAGAAGTTGGATTTATTTTGTCGAGTTTCAATAGGTGTGAGCAACAATAAATCTTTGAGGGTTGCAGTGGAGGGTTAAATTGACCCACTCACATTTGACCTAACCTAACCTAACTCTTCCATACAGAAAGTGGCCCCATCGCTGAAGATAAAAATTAGTGTAGGTCTATGGTCGTTTACCTTTCGTTCCCGATGGGTCAGTCGGATTTTGTACGGATGCAGGCCTGAGTTACGACACAAAATTCGCCAAGTTGTGGTTTACGAAAGGCTGAGTTCTTGTGAGCAACGCGAAATCGACTGCGTTAGATTCTCCTGTACACTCTCACTGACGGCAACGATATTTTCGAAAGATCTTGCGTTACATCGACTTACGGGTATTGGTCGATTTTTTACTGAATCAGTGGACTCAAATCTATCTACCGCACTGCCAATAGTCCTCTCGATAAGATGATTATGGCGACCTTAAAATGGGCGGTACGTTGCCCGAACAGAACACCCATTTTGATAAACAATTTCATCATTTGCACGGGTTGTCGAATGGTGATTTACTAAAACAAACTGAATGAATGACAACTAATACGACAGATGGCCGCTGTCAATTGTCATAGTTTGGAAGATGCTTTAGAAGACTATCAATTATCCCCGAAGTTTCGACATAGAATAACAATAAATTACGAATTACGATATATCTGTCATTATCTGTGATTAATGATTCATTTTCAGCAAACCGCCTCTTCCGCAATATCAGCATAACTCAGTGTTGAAGATTCCATAGTCCACACAGAAATGTTGTGGATAAACTTCATTTGATTCGCCTACAGAAGGTGAACAAAGTGTGAAATTTCTGGAACTAAACATAGATAAATATCTGAACTGGAAACTCCTTTGTGAAACCCCTATTTCTAAGCTACTTACAATAGCTCTCCACTTCAGAAATATGAAAGGGATAAATATTTTTCCTTTGGTACGTTCTGGAGATTATCTCTCGGATCTTGGGTAAAGGATTTCAGTATTTTATTCAGCGTTCAAGCTGAATAATAATTAGTATTTTTTTTTCATTTTCTACATCACCTCGAGAATTTTCAATTACAGAAGAAGAAATGTGTCGACTAATAAAGAAATAATTTAGCCCAAAACTTGTTACAGAAGGTTCTCAAAAGCTCAATTCTGAAAACGCCGCAACTTGAATCAAGTTTTTCCTCCCTTGTTTCTTGACAATTAAAACAGTTTAAAATTCAAATTAATGTTGTTTGTCATTTGGAAGTTCTTAATGGAGCAACTTCATAGATAATCGAATAACGAAGGGAGTTGGGAAGTTTCATTTTATAATCCAGGAATGCTTTGGAGAGACCGTCTTGGAGATATTCAATTTGGCTATTTGCGAGCGAGCGGAGCTGCGAGGGCTCAGTTTTCATATGATTAGATAACGTTTATTGAATGAAAAAGTTTCCTTCTGAGAGGTATTTATTTCCCAGAGAGCCAGATGTACCGATCAAAGAAAGCGAACGGTGAATCGTTCCTTTGAGTTGGAATTGAATCAAGTAATCACTCGGGGAAAAACATCGCGAGAGAAATAACTTCTGAGGTAAAAAGCATGTGAAAATTGGGGAAATGAATGAAATTATTCAAAAAGTTCACTGATTGTTACCCGAATTTACTCATCTCTAGTATCCTTGGATTCGCTGGTAATAATAATAACAATAATAATAATAATATTAGGGAGGCACCCAACACCTGACACCTGAGACCTTTGGTGAGTTGCACCACCACTTACCCGAGCAATTGGTGCAAAACCAGACCGAGTAAGGTGCTCCCACAATCGACCCGCTCGGAGGGGTCAGAGGCAAGGTGGTGGGGCCCATAACGATGATTTGCCTACCGACGACAACCCTGGCAACGACACCGGACGCTTTGAGTGGATGCATGAGCTAGGCATTATCACGAGAGTAGTAAGCCCGAGCGAAGGGGGTACATGGCGAGAATGCC
>WOGR01004324.1:0-14848 GCA_015342045.1 Leptinotarsa lineolata | reverse complement strand
TTTGCCTTCTGTTGTACAAGGTCCTCTGTCCATAAGGCAATCCATATAATTTTTCAGAAGCCTTTCACTTTTCAAAATATCATCCAAGTTTATATTATCATATTTTGTTGTATATTTTTCAGTCGAAACTGTAAAAAGAAGAACTCCTAGAAAAACAAAAAAAATTAAACATTTCATTTTTGAACTAGTTTAAATATCTGATACACTGAATGAAGGGATCGCAATACCTTGAGCTCTTATATTTACAATTGTGTGATATAAAAAATATATAGTCAGTGGCGTAGCTATACTCAATAACTGCTAAAAACGATTAGCGCAACTTGAAATTTGTTCAAAAAAATTGAAATTACATGAACAGTTTTAAGAGTTCTGATTGTCAAAACTGAAATATCTGATTGGAATCTACTCTTTTATCACTGACTAATGGTTTGAAAAGTTTCAGTGAAGCTGATAATGTTTTTTTGTTGATAGATATTTGATTTTAATGACGAAGTCATTAAGAGTTTGACTATCTTTTTTCTGCTTGTAGTTGGAACAAATCGGTTTCTTGCCAACATAAAGAGTTTTTTCTTCTGTGCACACATCTCTACAATCTAGGAAACACATTTTGAGATTATTTATTATATTCGGAAATAGTTTCCTAAGAACATATATCTATAATTATTAATAATATTAATATGCTTCATTGTCATAAGGAATAGGTGAATATTAACGAGTGTGTATGATATATTGCTATTGGCCTCATCAGCGCGGTTAGACATTGGTTAGAGATTATTGTTTTTTTTTCGATTCTCTGTAATATTCTTATTGATATTGTTGGTGAGGAATAGCCAGTTGGAGAGATAAACACAAATGAATGACTTGGCTGTTACTTGATGCAGATCCACAGTAATTACACAAGTTTGTGAAAAACAAATCTTTAGGCGTAGTTTGTGAAATCATATCTACTACTCACTGGATATCAGAGACTGTGATTTATGAAAATGATATTGAAACCTGATTAGGTCATATAAAAAAAACTGTACGCATTTTTAATGACTTTTACTGTCTCATTCATTCAATAACTTGATTATAAGAGACACCATTTTCACTAAAACAGTATAGTATCTGAATAATAAAATAATGTAGATCGTTTATCCCCTAAACTCAACAACCCTTTTCTATATTTTGTCGTCTTACAAATAGTGAATATGAAATATCTTATGTTATTTTCAGGTTCAATAGACAACCGCAGAGGGAATGTTTATTTACAATCTTAAAGAAAAATTGATGAAAATGATTATTTTTTTGTCAATTCAAATATTAAAGTATACAGGATTTTCATATCGTGTAATACACGATTTTCAAATGTTTTCACATCGTTATGGAAACAGATCTGAGAAGGTAAATATCGTCATCTTCATTCATTTTTGGCAAATGTCAGACTGAAATATTAATTCTACGTTTTGAGTGTGGAATGTGACAAATACCGAAAAATAATTCTTAATTCGGCTCTGGAGTTGCTATAGCTGGGAGCCGAATAAGGTTAAAAAACAATTATTATATTTGAACGCCATTTTATATTCCATTTGGAATATTGCAAATTTGATTCTTCATTTTTGTACATTCTTTACTAAGTTTCTCAATTTACACAGAGTAGGTATACCTTGAAATTTTTTTAATTAACAAGATCTTGGCTCAACTGCAAACACAAGCAATGATACATAGCAATTGTTATGAATTATTTCGGATACACTTTCAAAATAAATTATAGAAACTGATATCAAATTTTGATGGTGAGTTATATCTCCACAAACTTTTACTTCTGAAACATACACGTTCTCCGAACCTGATGATTTTTTGTGAAATGAACGGACTCATTAGAGAACTGAAATCAGGTAAACATTTCAATTAAAAGAATGATTACTTTTTTATAATTTCTCAGCAAATAAAGTGTGGAAAATTGCATTCATTACATTCCTGACCCCCTTTGACTCTTTTGAAGTGCAATTATGAAGACGATTGCAGCAATTGAGTTTATCTATTATGTCAAATAATGAACCATATGTAAGATTATGCATGTTCATGTCCTGTCCCAGTATTGAAGTCTCCATTTGTTAAAAAAAAATCACCAAACACTATGATGAAGGTGATGACATCTCCTTGTACGTAGACACCAACTATGGGATAGACAAACAACTCAATCGTTGAATATCAAAGATGAACGAGTCTCCTCAAGGCGGTCAGTTGCAAAGCCAAGCTTCGACCCTAACCGCCGAACAAGATTCGTTCTTTGTCTTTCACTGCATCGTAACTAACACTATACCCCACTGTTTCGACTCGCCAAGGTCTCATCAGTGGTGCTAGGCTGAACCACTTTTTTGTCCTAAAACACCTAAACCTAAGCCATAAGCTTACTGTTCTTTCGGTAGTAGCTCCCCAAACCACCTAAAGAACTACATGGCTAGTCGCAGTTCCGGTAGCTAAGCACATTAGTACAATTGTAAATTCGAGCGTGACAAATATCAGGGCCCTTTTTTGGAACAATCTATTTTTCCATACGTTTTTGAGCTCTACAGATGGGTAATAACGTGTGGGTATGGCATAACCCAATTGTTGACCCATCGCATGTGGAGGGACGTTTTCAGGCAATTACCCAGTTTGCTCACAGGACTTACTATATCACACCTCATTTGCAATGGAAATGATTATTTGAATCATGAATAACTCCATTAGATCAAGAACTGTATTGACAGCTCTTCCCCATTAACCGGGACCTAAAATAGTAAACAAATCAGACACCTCGATTGAAGATTCTAGCAGTATATCAATTTTCAAAGTCAGGCTTGAAAGCTTACCTTATCCAAAAAACTTGCTACACCAGTGGAGAATTTTTGACAAATAACTGAGGTACCCTCATTTTTCATTCTAGTCTGCACTAAACAGAATTGTGGAAGTTCTGTTAGGTATTTAGATAGGTTCCCTCTGTCCACAAAACTATACTCACCATTTTTTTCCCATTGAGAACAGACCCGGTACCCGACAGCAGACTAGGAAACATTTGAATGAAATCTGGATGATTGACGATCGTATTTGCCATTCCAGACAAATCGAACCACTTTTTACCATTATTTTTGCTGCAAACCAACGTCAGAGTTTGCAGGGCACTCGACCAAGTTATCAGCGACAATCCCGGTGTCCGAGCCATGGTATTGATCAGATTTGATCAATATGATTTGATCGAAACTGTAAACTAGCGGTATTTACGGGATCGTATTGGGTTTGAACTGCTCATTTTCGCTAGTAGCGTTCAATGTCAGCCACAGCTGAAAGATACTCTATAGTTATAGTGCTTTGTCATATATAAAATTATTTGATTTAGGTATTCATCTCGAAACCTCTTTCGGAGGTTCAATCGAATCTCCTGAATGTACCTCAGATGACGTTTCATTGATAAACTATCTACTTCATCCAAACAGGGTGTTCCAGATTCCTTAATTTCGTACAGAAACATAGATGGTGTTAAAACAGCTAATTCTTGATTGTTGTCTGTCATATTTGTGAGAGGTCGTGAATTTATTACAGATTCACAGTGACACAATACAGTATATAACTTTTCATATGTTAAACGAACCCTTCCTAGATGTTCTCGTAGTAATTGTTTGATTATACGAAAATGGCGCTCCCACCATCCTCCCCACCATTGTGCTCCAGGGGGACTGAATTTACACTTTATCCGCTGAATATTACTCTCCTGTTCTATCATTGCCCAGTCTACATTTTTGAGTAAATTAAAGGCTCCTACAATTTTTTTCTGTTTTTGAAGTAAATGACTGAGGGTCTCCCTCTTCTCGCTATAAAACGGCGTAATGCCAACAAAAACATCTCAGTTGACGAATTTGAAATTATATCAAGATGAACTGCACGATATATCGCACAAGTGAATATACATATCAAAACCATTTCTTTAGATCTAAGGAACAAAGGTCCAGCCAAATCTATTCCAACGATCTCGAATACTGCAGCATTTCTCACTCTTATCTTCAGGCAACGGTATAGGGTTCATATTGAATCTTTTTTCATTGTACCTCTGACAAACTGAACACTTCCTGATGACACCTTTCATTATTTTCTTTCCTTTGGCGATCCAAAACCTTTCTCGTATTCGAGCGAGTAAACCTTGTATTCCCACATGATATCCTTCCGAATGAAAATGCATGATGATCCTCTCAGGTACAGGATGTTTTGGGGACAATAATATAGGATATAAAAAATCATTTACATCATCTCTCTGAGTTATGTCAGTTTTAACTTTGATGATACCATTTTCGTCCTCAAAAGGAGATAAAGAAAATATACTATCATCTTCAATTCCCTCAAATGACTTCAACTAAATCAGTTTCATGAAAGCAAACTCTGCATTCTCAAATTTTTTCTAGAGATAGTAAACCTTTTATTTCATTTTCCGGATGACGGCAATTGAATATGAATCTCAAAATCCACCCCATTTCATCGACAATCATTCTTTTACTGATAGAATATCGAAAAATATTTCGCAATATTCAAAAGAAGGCTAACACCTTTCCATTTTTCTTCATCGATTTAGTTTCCACAAATACCAAAATTTTGTTCAGGCCGATGAGCTTTACTTTTTAGCCAATCAGGACCATCCCACCATCGCGACTGAATCAATTTTTAGGAGAACAATCCCTAGAGGGAAGATCTGCTGAATTCATATGACCAGGAACATGAAACCGATGATTTTTATTAGTAGAGTTATTTCTCGAGTTCTGTTCCACACAAACTATTTCCAGTAATCTTCTCTGTGAATGCAAGATAACACAGTTGTGAAATCTGTCCAATACACAAGAATATCTTTATTTTGTCCACAATTCAGAGTTTATATACATCGTCATAAGTCATGTCTATTCCTTTGTTACATATTTGTGAACATTTTTAATGCTGTTAAATATTACTTCAAGAAAAAAGTGAATTCTACTAACACACTTCAATTGGAATGAAATTTTACCACATTGATTTGACTGTGGCTTCTTCATATAATAGAAATAGAAATTAATCATACAGAAGTAACTCGAATGAAAAAGGAATAACAATTTGAATAGGGAATCGTTGCTTTGAATCTATGTATAACTTTCACTTCTGAATAACTTCTTTAGATAAATAACAATCTGTTTTTATTTTCTGGAATAACTAAACGAACATATTTCATATTTTTTGACTTATGATGTTTGACATGAAGCCATGGTAATCAAACATGAACTAATTCTTGGCGGTATTCAAATTTTGAATTCGCAATTATCGAAAAAAAAAGGCTACTACTTTCTAAAGGTTCAATTGATGAAGTACTAGATTATTCAATCATTCGTTCAATTGTATCTGAACAGTAACAGAAAAAAGTTAAGCCTTCTTTCACATTGAGACTATTTAAATCTCTCTAATTTAAGCCGCTTTATGACTCCGGTATATTTAGGACAAAAAATCACTACTTGAAGTCACTACTGTCCCGGGTCCTCCACAGGAGAGAGGCCCCTACGATGAAGATAAAAAATAACTAAATTTTGACGGATCAGCAACTTTCGCGTTTCCCCTCGCATTTTTACTAAGAATACTCGTACATACATTATAATATTGTTATCGATATATCAGGAAGCTCTGATTGCAAGTTTCCATTCAGTTTCAATTTTTTGATTTGATCTAGCATTTCAGTGGCAATACTTCTTTTTGAAGTGTAATTTGTACCCATGAGTTGAAGAGAAAAGAAATAAGTAAAACATCCAATAAACGGTTGACCCTGCAGGTCATCCTCACAACTTCTCGCTTCTTGAAGCTCTAAATTTTAAAAATTATTTGACGAAATCCCTTGAATCGACATTTTTAAACGACACTATCTATTGAACGCGTCGATTTTTGCCCGCTTCCCCTTTCTTGAAAATTTTCAAGTTTCTTAGCGGAAAATTGAAAATTCAACTTTTATAAAAAAAATTTAAAGGGGCCTCCACTCCTTCTCCGTTGCCCCAGTGCCTTCATACTTCCAAATCCGGCCCGGCTTGAAGTCACAAGCATATTGTGAAACATTCTGCTGACTGATTCATATTTTCAAAACAATCCTAGATAAATTGTCAGTTACAACCTTTTTCACTCCACGATTTTATTTTATAAGTTATTTGAAATATTTGTAAATCAAATCTTTGACAACGATAGATTTCATTAGAATATCAAGGTTTGTTACAATAATTGATTAATGATGAATTTACTTCTAACAATAGATTCACTGTCATGTTTTTTTTTAAATATTTATGTTTTCTGGGATCGTTATTATTTTCGTTGAAATTATCGAAATAAGGTAAAGAAAACATTTATTGCCTCATCAGTATTTGATTGTCATTTTACAAATTTTCTCATAACTCATTCTACATATTATAGGCACTAATAATGAATATTTCCGAAGGCTTGTGATATCTATCTGATAGATGAAATTGTTGAAATACTCATTACTCTATAAGTGATTATCCCTATTTTTTCAAATCTTGTTGCTGAAAAAGAGATGATATATTAATCTATATAGTTTTATTGATACGATTATATACCGAATTTCCTACCTTCCCTGGAATTTTCGATGCATTAAATTGAAGTTAATAAATTATTCTGTTTTAAAGTTGCTGAAGTTTATGCAAATTGTATTTCGAAAGAAATTTCTGGTTGAAGAATAACTTTGATAGCTGGAAATATGTCAGAAATTCGAAAATTTTTCGTTCTGAACCTGTATAACAAAAATATAGCCTGTGCGTTTCTTGCCTCGTGATGTGATTTGTAATTGTATCTACCTGTCGTTAACTGTTTATGGCAATCAAACTCAGTTTAGTTCAATGGCTTAATGGCTTCCGCTGTCATTTAGATCTTAAAATATTGATAATCGTGAAATATAGTCAGTGACTATGTTGCACTAAATATCAATGCATACATGCTTTTATATCACAAAAAATGTTGCCTAATCAGGAAGTAAGGCCATTATTCATTCAATGGTGTATTTGATGTCATATTTTTGTTCATTTTTAACGATGGCAATGAAAAAGCTATCTTTTCAACTGTAAATATACTACTGCGATTCTGTTAAGAACCATATAGGATAAAAAAATAATTGATAACTATCTGATTTCCATTGAGTTATATGTTACGACTAGTTTTGGTTTGTCAAATCATTCTCAAGTAAACTGATACATTTTGTCAAAACAAGGCTCCAAATATAAAATGATACAGATGAATATTATCTAAACAATCAGTCATCAAACCTAGTCCTGAGATTCAACTCATTTCTTTATTATTGTAACGTAACCCAAAAAAAAATTCATAAAAAATATCAATGATAGAATTCTCGATTTAGTAATTTTCCCTGCTGACATTGACTCATGTGTCACTGAAGAAACTGACCCACTGTTCCACTTGACATTCACCATCTTGCACTATCAGTTGAGTTCACTCGAGATATTATCAAAGAAAAATATCTTACAGCTAAGTGTAGGCGATTTAATTTCAGAAAAACTGACAATGAAAAATTCAGTTCATTACTCAACGATATGAACTGGAGTGAATTCAATGAGTATTGATCAAATATGTACAAAATTCAAAAGTATCCTACAAACAACCATCAGACAGTGCACTCCCATGAAGGTGAATCACACAAATAAGTATCCTAATTGGTACTCCAGAACCCTCATCAACAATATTAAAAAAAAATTCTCATCTCAAATTATACAAAAAATACAAATCACACTTTCATTTGGAAAGGTTCAAGAATTTGAGACGCACCATCGAAAAAGGAATTGATGAGGATTATGAAAAATTTATTAGAAGTTCTGAAACAAACTTAAAAAGTAATCCGCAAGGATTCTGGTCATACGTACAGTCTAAGCAAAAAAAAAACAAGAATTCCTGGTATAATGTTCAACAGTGGTGAAAAACATTCTTGTAGCCAGTCAATTGTCATTTCATTTGCGAACCATTTTAAAAGTGTTTATTCAACAGACTGTAATAATTATAATAAAAGTAATATCCTCAAATTAAATAATTTATTGATCATTGATGAGATATCGGAAGAAAATATACCTCTGCAGCCTCTGAACTCAAAAATAAACTAATTATGTGGCCCGGATAATATACCTTGCCAACTTGTCGAAAAAAACATATTAATATTCTGAAGTATTCTCTACTCATTATCTTCAACGCCATACTGAAAGAAGAGGTTTATCCAGAGGCGTGGAAAGTATCACGGATTTGTCTGTTACACAAATCAGGAAATAAATCAGAAATCTCTAACTATCGAACGATTGCACTTTTCTCTGTATTTTCCAAACTTTTTGAGATTATTTTATTTGATTTGATTTATGCACATGTGAGAAATTCGATATCAGAATTTCAACATGGCTTCATTGAAATGAGGGGAACTGTATCGAATCTCTGCACAGTTACTCAATTTATATCCAACTCTTTGGATAATAGATGTCAAGTTGATGTAATCTATACAGATGTCAGCAAAGTTTCCCGTCAACAATTAATATTGAAGTTGGATGCATATGATATTTCCTCAAAAATACAAAATCTACCAAGATCGTATTTGAATCATCGTAGTCTATATGTCGAGTATGAATGTGAAAAATCGCACAGTCGGGGGTTCCCCAAGGATCTAATTTGGGACCGCTGTTGTTTTTACGATTTATAGATGACATATGCGCTTCAATACAATCAACAGAGCTGATTTTTGCTCTGTTGTTTTTGAAGCTTTTCAGAGAAACACGGAATTCGTCTGATTGCATGTTGCTTCAGATTACCAAGATAACCAACTATTGATCTCCAAAAATCTACTTTTGAATTTTTCCAGCTACCAATGGATCCTAAACTATAATTGTCAAAATTCAGAAGAAGAGAGCTGCATAGTTGTAGTTGGTCAATGAGGATATTTTAATTGCGGTTTTTATACAATTTATTTATTTACAATGCCTCCAACAAATTCATCTCCCTTCTTTTATCCCACGTATGGGAAATTCCCATGTTTTATTTATCTATTGTGTGGTTTTTTCTTGTAGATGTCCATGTTTTATCTGATAATATATGCACTTGGCTCCTGAACAGTCACCACATTCTAGTCTATAGTGCGACTCACTCGAAAACGGGACCCCTTCCTGAAATTTGCATCTTTTCTCCGATTTCGAAGAACTCCATTTTGAATTTTAGAGCTCAAAAAACTATACTTTATAACCAACTATCATTTTCTTTTTACAAAAACCAAGGCCCGCTGCGAATATTTTTAAAGATTGAAATACAAGAAATCGTACTAGCGATTTCTTCATGAAAAAATTAAAATCACAATTGGACTGGGTACCCTCTTAAATGATGGTATACTGAATTTCATCAAAAAATAATCAATATTAATTGTTCTGTGATCGAATCAAAGAAATTCCTATTATGTATTATTTCAAGTATCTGATGGTCTGAAAAGTAAAATAAACATCGATCAATCATTGATAACTATGTGGCAAATTGAATAAATGAATGAACATATTCATTCTGATCAATTAATCATCGATAAATTGAACAATTGGAAAACAATATTCAACAAATTATTGTAGACAGAAATAGAAATGAACGTTAATCAATTTTTTGTTGTTTCAACCAAAATGCCATTCATTGCAATGCACTTGTCATATCTTCTTCTAATATTCAATATAACTTTTCTCAGTTGTTCTGTTATAATTTCTGCACAAGCTGCAGATATTTTGATGCGTAGTTCTCCTACTGACTGCGGTCTGAACTTATGAACTTTTTGCTTTACAATACTTTAAAGAAAATAATCCAGCAGTGCCAGACTCGGTGATCTTGGCGGCCACTCGAAGTGAGGACTATTTGGACCTATCCGCCGATCTCTATTATCATCAATCAGCCACCCTCTTACAATAACTGCATTATGTACAGAAGACCCATGTCATTGAAATTTCAAATTCAGGCAATCCTGCACTGGTAAGTTATGTATTGCGTTCCAAAACTCATTTTTCAAAAAGTCTAAAAATATAATTTCATTCAGATTACTTTCGATGAAAAACGAACCGATAATCCCATTATGGATTATTCCACACCACACATTTATTTAACGAGAATATTGCCTTTTTGCATTTATAACTCAATGAGGATTGTCAGCAGATCAGTACTCCAAATTCTGGGAAGACTACTTCATTTGTAGCTTCATCACTAAACAAAATTGTTTTGAAGAAGTTTATATCATTCAAATATTCTCTTTGATCCCAACCTTTTTTCTTTATCTCCCGGTTCCAGAGTGTGTACATTTTTGGCGTGAATGGTTTAATTTTATTTTTCACAAGGCATCTCCTGATATTTTCTCTAGGGATATTTGAGTTCAAACTGGTCATTAGCAAACTTGAATGAGGATTATTACGATAATATTGCAATATTTGCACATCATTCCTATTTTCACGATGTGGATTGTTTCTGTTTTGGGGCATACCAAGGTTTAAAAACCATTCAAGAGGTGTGCACTTGACATTCTATCATGATACAATGTGAAAGCTGATTCGACCACAGAATTATCAACATAGAATATTTTTTGATGAAATTTGGTATACCATCATTTGAGAGGTGCCTAGTCGAATGGTGGATTTAAATTTTTACTAAAAAATCGCTGATACGATTTCTTGTATTTTAACCTATAAAAATATTCGCAGCAGGCCTTGGTTTTTGTAGAAAGAAAATAATATTTGGTCCAAAAGTACAGTTTTTGAAACTCTAGAATTTGGAATAAAGGCCTTCGATATCGAAGAAAAGATGCAAATTTTAGGGGGGGTGTCCCTCTTTCAAGTGGGTCACACTGTATGCCCGATTTTTTACACCTATCCTTTTTGGGTTTTGAGTTGAACAACATGTTCTTTAAATTATTCTTACTAGTGAATGATACAATTATGATGAGTTTTGAAAAACATAGAATTAAATTTCTTTGTAAAGTATAACAGCTTAGTGCATAAGGAAAATAACATAAATTTTTTATATTCGGGAGAAACAGATTCGTTAGATATCAATCATTTAGCTTGTTGATATCGTCTTGAAGATAGGTACAATTATTCAGTTTCAATATCCGACGAAATATTTCTGTGTGAAGGAAAATTCCAGAATCTATATCTGAACAAATATGGTTTATGAAAATCAGAAACCAGTATGGAGTCTTACAGAATATAAGAAAATGCAACAAACTCGATAGACTTGAAACCAAGGTATTTTACAAGGTATTTTATGGCAATGAGATATGACTCTGAAAGTAGGTATAAAACTTACATTCCGGCCAAAATAAATAAGTTTATTGAGGAAAAACCGTGTTTCAGCCTGACAAAAACCTTGGAGAAATCTATGTAAATGATATCTCATTGGGAAGACACGTCTAAAGCGGTAGATATAAGTTGAGTTAGGTTAGTAACCATTAAGTGCCCTTTGAGAAAACCGTGATGATTTTCAGTAATTTGGTATTGGATAACATATATACAACATCATATGTAGCTAAATAGTAGCAAGTGTTTTGAAAACTGTTGAAATGATGGAAATACGAGATCTGTCCAAATACATATTGATTTACTCATCAATTTATATTACTCCTCTTCAGAGTTATCCCTCTGAGATATAATACACTTGTGCCAGCGTTTTTTCCACTCCTCGTAGCAGTTCTAATATGCACTTTTTGATTTTTTCTCAAACTTTCTCAGCGATTCGGTTTCATCTTCATTTTTGGTAAATGTATGGAAAATGGTTTCTGGCCAACAGCTTTCAAAAAAGCCATTATAACCCCATTATTTAAAAAAGGCAATGAGAGAGACATTATCAGCTATCGAATCATATCACTTATCACACACATGAACGAAGTATTTGAAAAAATCATTAAAAAGGCTAACATCATATGTTTCAAAATATAATATTGTATCTGACCGTCAATTTGGGTTTCGCGAACAATTATCTACTCAATAAACAATCTTAGCTCCTACTTCAGAAAAATCATCTGCTTTCAATGAGAATAAACCATGCCTATGCGTATTCATTGACTTGTCGAATGCATTCGACACAGTTGACTACAACCTTTTACTGAAAACACTAGAAGATATTGGTATAGGAGATGATACTCTGAACTTTTTCAAGAGCTATATTGTCACTAGACTTCGGTGTGTAAAAATTTATGACATTTTGAATGATACACGAGAAACTGTTATAGGATTCTCCCAAGGAACAGTTCTTGGGCCAATTCTATTCAACATATAGTTAATGGACTGCATTCCATCAAAAGCAAAGGTGAAATATTGGGCTTCGCAGATGATACAGCCATTTTTTACAAGGTAAATAGCTGGTAGCAACTGGAACATGTAGTTGAATCGGATCTGGTTTTGATTAAAAATTGGCTGGAACATCGATTATTGACAGTGAATCTGGAGAAAACTCATTATATACCTTTCAGCTGCAATAATTTCAGCAAACCTTGTTTTTCACAACTGAAAATTGATCAACATGTAATACTTCCCGAAACTAAAGTGAAATACTTAGGAATAATAATAGATTTTTATAATTTACGAACTCCAACCTCGAAATTTTTTACCATGCACTTGTAGCGAGTAACCTGAGCTGAGGAATCGCTTGCTGGTGAAAAACCTACCATACGCATCTTCGCCCTCTTGAGGTGATCCAAAACAGGTTCCTGAAATTAACATTGTCGAAACTGCCTCATTATTCAACTGAAACTCTGTCCAACGATGCTCTAGTTTTTGATATTCGCCAACTCTTTTACTATAGTATTGTCATCCATTACCATAAGAGTAGAAATTTTGCTCTGTCTACCCACTTGTATTAGTGGATAGACAGAGCAAACAGAAAAAATGATCATGTTATTCCCCGGACACAAAAATAAATTTTTCAACACTCATATACTTACCTGGCTTCGAAGCTGTAAAATACTATTCCTGAGGAAATTCATACTTTCCGAATGATTTACTTGTTCAAAAAAATTAAGTATAATAATTTTTTCTCAACCTAGGATAGTAGTTTTCGATTCCGTTGACAGAAAAAATACTTGAATTCAATGTACATGATTCTAACATTTCAATTAGGAAACCACACACTATATTATATATTTATTGTGTTACAATAATTTTTTACACTAGTAAATAGGTATGTATTGATCTATTCATAAGTTTGACTTTTATTTAGATGGTACTTTACGTTGTGTATTCACCAGTTATTATTATTATTATGTTGTGTGGAACCTTTCAAATGAATGAATAAAGTAGTTATTATTATTATTATCTCCTCAATTGAAGCAAACCGCCGTCATTTCATCAGACTTTTAAATTTCGGCAATAGGAAAAAGTTGCAGAGGTGCAAATCTGATGAATACGGTGGCTGAGGCATGACGAGTGAACAGGTGCATTATCATGATGCAAAAGACATGAATATTTTTTTCACAATACCGGACGTTTTCTTCGCATCGCCTTTCGCAAGGGACGCATATCTTTAAGATGATACTCCTTATTGACCGTACGATCATGTGACAAAAACTCTTGATGCACTACGTAACGGTGAATGAAGAAAACAGTGAGCCAAACCTCGACATTTGATTGCACTTTGCGTGTGTTTTTGGTCTTGGTTCTTCTGATCTCTTCCATTGGGATGATTAGAATTCGGTTCCGATGTCATAACTGTATACCCATGATTCGTCACCAGTTATGACTCTTTTGAGCAAATCTGGATCGCCCTCTACGTTCATCAACAATCATTGAGCGATGCTCACGCGACGGTTTCCTTGGTCAAAATTCAGCAATTTTCGAATGAACTTTGCTGCTACATGCTTCATGCCCAATATTCACTAAAAGCTTGCATCACATGAGCCAACTGATATGCCGATATCGTCAACAGCTTTTCTGATAGTAATTCGAGGATTCTTCATAATGATCTCCTTCACTTTCTCAACATCTTTATCTGTTGTTGATGTGCTGGGGCATTCAGGGCGAGCGTTGCCAATCACATGCCACTGTCAATATTTCAAGTGTTTTTGAGCACTCAATTCCATATTCCACCCAAAATTTGATAAAAATTCTTTGATCTATTTTTTTATAGCAGATAATCGACGAACACGGAAGACACTTCCAATTTTTATGTCTCTCACCAACAAACTGAAAATGCTAAAGAGCTGTAACTATGAAAATATGTTGAAGATGAGTATACCAACATGAAAAAATAAAAAAATTGCTAATCGAATGTACGTAGTCCGCAAAATTTGAACATTCACCTTATTTTTTGAACGGACCTCGTACTTCATCAGTCGTTGCTAAAAAATTTCAACATGTGTAAGTTCATCATGAGTGAACGTGCTATACAAGATCCAAATTTCGTTTTCAACATTTGTTTTTCGGATGAATGCAGTTTTCTTCTCAACGGGATTGTCTATAGACATAATTGTTGGTACTGGTCAGATTGTAATCCAAGACTGTTTCACCGAGTGTATACGCAATACACACAAAAGTTAAAAGTTTGGGCTGGAATATTTGGAGATCGTACTATTGGTCCTACTTTCCCTATTCAAATTGTTTAGGTGATAGTGACCAAGGACTGGTGGGATAGGTATGACAGTTGAGGTTGTTACGCGATGTTTTTGATCAAGACAATTAAATTACAATAGGGTTGCCGAAAATCAAAACACCACTAACATGCCCGACTAGGTCAGTGGGTTGCACTAAATCGTGGGTGCAGTTAATGTAGGAAAATTGATGTTATTAAAAAGGAAAGCGCCACCAATTTTTGTCGGCCAGATAAAAAA
>WOGR01004323.1:0-14849 GCA_015342045.1 Leptinotarsa lineolata | reverse complement strand
TATATATATTTATTTATTTATTCAGTGTTCAGAGTTAGCCTGCCCTTACACAATCTAATTCTTACTATCTTGGTATGGATGTTCATGTTTACCTGAGTTTTGACCTTTCTTCCCGTAATGTTTAAATTGATAACTCTATAATTCCCTCGGATGAACTGTGATGACCTGGTTTCTAGGATTTCAATCTGTGTTGTCTATTTTTGTCCTTACTGGGACTGATTTCACTATGTTTCGAAAAAAATTCATTTGTCCTCGACTGGGGTGATGATACCTCTAGGTGTTCGAAGTTAGAGTAACCTTGCTTAGTCTCAGTTCTTACTATATTGGTATTTGATGTTCACCTGAGTTTCTTCTTCTCATTTAGTTTTCAGAGTTAGCCTGTCTGTATTTTTAACTTCCTCAAAATTTCTCAAAAACGGTCAGTTTTAAGTATGGGAAATATAATAGTAACTCACCTTGATTTTGTCAATAGTATCTGAAAATATGAAAAATATAGGGTGTTCCATGAGAAAAAATATAACTTTGGTATGTAAATTTTTTGGGAGTCACCCTATATATTTCGAAATACTTTTGGAATATGCTTCTCATGGACCCATATATGACTGTGCTGAAATTCTTTCCTTAACTCTCTTCATTTCTCGTAGAAATACCGAGGCTAATGTGGTGGGCCACCCTGTATATTGATGCTTCATTTCATTTCTTTGAATTAAGTTCAAATTTATATTGAATTGATAGAATCAAAAACTTCGAATCTTCAAAGAATAAATTTGGAACGTGAATATCTGAATATGATTTGAAGAATTATGAAACTTCGATTGATACTCCCACATTTCTTTCGACATATATTTTGGAAATTTTTCGAATGAATCATGAATTTTCAATTAATACATTTTGAATCTACATCTAGAATTTCAATCAGATAATGCTTCGAATCTGTCCTAAATCTATTCAGAAGCTTCAAAGAATACATTTCTGTATACCCTTTGAAGATGTTTTGAACCTGTTTAAACTTATTTTCGAATCTTTCGCTTTCCAAATTCCAATATTTCCATGTTAGACCATGAGAAGGTTTTTTTAACTATTTTGTTCCACTCATCAAAGATTCACATTGATACGATATATGATCATAAATGAATTTCTGATTCGATAATGAGAATTGTCAGATCAAATGTGTCAATTGCAAGAATAGATACGTCAATGGCCAGAATAAATGTGTCTATTGCCAGATTAAATGTTTCAATTGACATTTTGAATGTATCAATTGGCAGATTGAATGTGTCAATTGCCAAATTGAATGAGTCGATCGGGAGTTTTTTATTTTTGCAGTGGCACTAATACGCCATCGTACAACAATCTTAGTAACTCTGGTTTCGAAACTTTCCAAATTATGCTTTGATGATTGACTCTGGTCAAGGAAGCGGTACTCGAAAGTGATGGAAATTTGTCTTTTGATCATCAATAGTTACAGAATCAACTATTTTTCAGAATATCAATGACATGGTTGGGAAGCGTGGTTTCAAACACAGGTGAGGCTATAGCGTTATAAATTTAGGTAGGTATATTTCATTGAAAGTATTACAAAAGTCCATAGAAAAATTATATTTTGTCAATTTGCAGCGGATATTGGCACTTACGAGTAACACATTGGTTTGAGAGTCTCACTAAAAAGTTCACTTGAGAATGAACACGTCTGAAGTAGCTATTGTATAGCGAAACACGTGTTGCGATTCTGTAAACACTGTTGATCAAAACAATTGCTGCTGAAAATAGAATCCCGTATTCAAAATACCAAAGTTAAAAGTGGCCTAGGGAAGAACATCCTAAACGAAAAACAGCTTTACGAATATATTTTAAAAGCTCATTGAATGTTCCCGTGGAAAAATATAATCAGATTTCCGGTATCTTTTGCAAATAACAGAGTCACAAATATAATTTTGAATGTCGATAGTTCTCTGAAATAATCAACTTAACCTATTCGCTATCTTTTATTTGAATAGAAATCTCCATGCATGAACAATCCCCTATATAGGATGCTTTTTTTATCATAAGGACGTTATTTTTTTGTCCAGTATCTTTTGCAAATAACAGAGCCACAAATATAATTTTGAATGTCGATAGTTCTCTGAAATAATCAACTTAACCTATTCGCTATCTTTTATTGGAATAGAAATCTCCATGCATGAACAATCCCCTATATAGGATGCTTTTTTATTATAAGGACGTTATTTTTTTGTCCAATTAGAGAAAAAACTCCATCTGAACTTATTATGTAGGTCTTTACTTTTTAACTATAAGATGCAAATATTCGATTCAATGAAAATATCGTACGAAAACCACTGACAAGAATGAAAATTATGTTTTACAGTGAAAATACCAAGGAACATTCCAAATTCATTCGAGATTTTTTTATTCAAATTTTCACATGTAGTTTTTTCTCAGACTAGACCCAAAATATCTTATTTATAAATTCACATTTATACTCAATGTAGGGACCTGCTACAGAAATAATAACAGACAACAATCATGTATTTGATATAAACTTTTATAGAACGTGATTTTTTATTCTTATTTATTATTTTCTTTTGCGGGGCACATTATCTGCAGTGAACTTAAAAATAGAAAATAAACACACAAAGCTTCATTCGCCATCTACCAGTCAATAGCTTAAGTTTCTCAGAGCAAACAATCTCGCCTGCCTGCAGTAAAATGTAGTTCTTCTGTTGTAAACGTCAACTCAAAGATGGCCCATGAGCCAGAGGAATGAAAATGTAATAGAGTAAATTTTCCCGATTAGGGATAATTGTATCAAAGCTATTTTCCAGGTTTATTGGCCATCATCTGCATGTGAAGTACACGTTACGGATTCAATAATTGATTCGTTGAAATCTAATAAAAAAGTGTTGGTGAACGAATTACGATATGGGTCAAATATAAATTTGAGAGTACCCTCAGGAGTAATTTCTAAGCACCATCGCCTACACCCCCAGTAAGTTTTAATATATTCGTGTAGAGGGGACTCAATTTGCAAGACTCATCAATGGTTCATTCTTACTCTACCGGAAGAATTGTCATCCATCACCAAATGACGCCTTATCCTAAGGTACGTATATTTGTGCCGAAAGGATGTATTACTCTGAGCTCACTCGGTGTGACTAACGAAACTTTCGAGATACCAAGCTCCTTCTCGTCGTAGAAAGTCTGGTCAAGGTGATGCAGGGCTGCCGTGATGGACCTCTTCAGCTCAGCTACTCGTGGGATCCTCCGATTGAACATCCCCAGCTGTCATCCTTGTAATATATGATCAAGAGCAAGAACTTTTGAATTCTCCAAATCTTGACCCTGTTAACCTAGGAGGCTAGGTGGTGGAACCAGGAAGCGACTTATTGCCTCCTCAAGAGCCAGTTATCTTATGAAACTGCCTTTCAACAATTTATTGAGCAGCGGAAACGAAATCTGCATTGGGAGAGGAAATAAACTCTTCCTGTACAGGGATAAATGACCCAAACCAGAGGCGAAAAAGCCCTTCATGACTGGATCTGTTGTTGGACAATTAGCTGTATCCATGACTGCAGAAAACTTCCAAATATGCTACCTTGGACATCCGAAAACCTCAATAGGGACCAATCAACTAAAATCTCTTCAGTATGACATAATGACTGTTGTTGAGGCTATTCCAGAATATGGTCCATTGATACAATTCCAATACTGTACATTTAGGCTTGGATGGCTACAGTTACCTTACAGGATTTGGAGAGCGTCTCCTGATTGGTGAGTGCGGTCAGTACCCTACTGCCATGGGAAGTTACCTTCCTGGAAAGCTTGACAGGAGATTTACTTTCCAAGCCACCTAACTGACGAGAGCAGTCGTATACTGATCGCCGATCAGGTCCTTACTAGATTAAGAGAAATATATCATGGTCTGACAACTTTTGAGAGAATTATTTTTCATAAGAAAATTCATTACTGGGTAGCAGTGCACATATTCTATACCTGCTCCACCGCGGACTAGTTGAATTGATTTGAACCACAGTTAACCCCCCTGAGTTGCAATGGGTAATTGAATAGACCTACTTAATTAGACATAGGTCCCTAGTTGTTCCACGAAATGAAATAAATCTACTACAAATAAGTATTCATTGCTAGTGAAGTAATTGAGGAAAAGAAACTGGAAGAAATACTATGAAAACATTTTAATTCTACAATAGCATCGAAATACAACTAAAATGAATAAATAAGTGATAATAAATAATGAGTATAAACCTAATGATAAAGAAATGACGCAAAGTTTGTTCATTATCATAGTATTTACAAATGGTTTCATGACCAAAACAATTTCTTTGAGCAACTATTATTCATCAGTCACTTTGAATCGCCCTTCAATGACTATTGTGTGTGGTTTCATCATTCGAATTATTTTTTCCAGGATTTTCTTCTCCAGAAGTTTCCTTCTTGGATCGTTGATTATTACTAAAATAGAGAGCAATTCCGTTATCTTCTAATAAAGGAATAGTTGTTTCATCAACATTATTCACTTCGCCTCCATCTTGTGAACTCCCACTGACCTCAAGTTCAGTTGATGGTTCGACAATATGCTGATCAGGTGAAGAATGCTGAATTTCAGAATCAGACAGTTCAGAAGATTTTTCTATTTCATCTTTGGCAAGTTGAGTAGAATGTCTGATTTCAGCATCAGCTAGTTGGCCTACTACAGATGATATTGTATCATTCGTAACAAAGTTCTGTTGTTCCAAGCTCTTCTGGAACTGAATGATTGGTTGGCCAGCTACGCTTTCACCTTTTGAAGGTTGTTCTATGGCAGCTAAAATGGATTGTAGGAGACCGTCATTCAAAACCTGACCATGTGGTACTTGATTCTGGCTTCCATCTGCTGACTGAATTTGTAGAGTATAACTTCCCAAAGCACCTTGTAAAGGAATATTATTGAAATCAATACTCTGGGATTGAATCAATTCACTGCTTGTTCCAAAACTTTCAGCCACTGATTTTCCGTAAGACTTTCCTTGAGATTCTTCTCCAATTGAATTTGTTTCAACCTCTGAACTGATCTTTTGGCTGTGGGAACCAGTCAAATCTGGAACTCCATACGTTTCATGAGGTTTTGGTTCAGAAACTTCGTAACCTATTTGTGATTGAGGGACGGGTAACGGTTCTGCATTTCCATATGTTGATCCACTATATGATCCTCCAAGATTCGTTGAAGAACTGCTATATGATCCCCTATTGTTCGTTGAAGAACCACTATATGATCCCGCTATATTCGTTAAAGAACCACTGTTTGATCCGCCTATGTTGGTGGTGAGTGTTGATAGCGATGCAGTATAACTACTTGCAGATGGCACTCCATAAGAAAGTGAAGGAAGAGTCTGTGACTTCAAGCTGCATTCGTGAGGAACGCTGTAACTATTACTTTGAGGGTGATGACCTTGAGTAAAGTCTATTGTTACTCCTGGATGAGACTGATCTATTCCAATCACATCATAACCCGTGGAAATTGTTTCAGTAGGAAGATTATACGAACTTTCTATAATCTTCAAAGGAGGCCCATAACTTGAGATGAGTGATGACGCTCCAGAATCTACGTTATATTTGAAACCAGTAGATGCGAATCCATTGTTATTATTTCGAAATGAAACAGCGGAATGCGTCTTCGGTAAGCTATACAAACTTGAAGGTGGTGGAATTCCATATTCTTTGGTAGGATTTGGAATATTAGAAACAGGAGGAGAAAGGTATGTGGATTGACTGGAATGTCCACGGTATTTATGAGCTGCTTGTTTGGTAATAGAGTCGAATATTCCAGACGGCACAGACTCTCTGTAGAGTATAGGATGTTTCGGTGAGTTTAGTTTAGGTGCGTTGTGAGAGAACCCATGTGTGGAGCCTGTGAATAGAGGTGTGCCATATTGTCCACTTGGAGGAACTCCATAAACTCCACTTGGTGGTATCAATCCAATACCGGAAGTAGAGAGTAATAAACCTTTATGTTTGTGAGATTTGTGGAAATTGTGAAAATTATGACTGGAAAGTTCATTGGAGGAAAAACCAAATGTTCCTGTATTACTCTGTGAATGGGCTCCTGCATACTGCCTATTACCATGATGAGAATTCAATATGGGAGCTCCATATGAATCAGATATTTGGGTTTTGTATGCTTCATTACTTTGACCTAGTCCATTAGAAATTGTTCCGCTACTACTAGGGAAAATTTCGTACCCTATACTTTTCACAGCTTGAACTCCTTGTCCCAATCCACTTATTGATGACAAGATATCAACATTATTGCCATTATCCGTATGATGAGCATGATGGTGGTCATGATTTCCATGCGCTTCTTCTCCTGAAGCGATAATAACTGCTCCTGAACCAGTGACAGTATTCAAAGGAGCACGATAAGAGTCACTGGCACCTTGATGTGGAGTTCCATACGATGTATCCAAAGCAAGATTTCCGACTGATTCATGCTGTATTGTTTGATGTTCAAGATTATTGTCTATTGCTGGAGGTACTAAGTCGTTATTGTAACTCACATCACTTCCAATATGATTATCACTTGGTGGTACACCGTACGATGAAGTTGGTACTCTTGAAACTAATCCTGGTATTGGTTGCCATCCATCATATTTAATATCCGGGGGAGTTGGTGGGGCTGGAGCACCTGGATGAGGGGGTTTAGGATGAGGAGAAGGTTGTGGTGGACCGTAATGGGGCTTTGGAGGTCCTAGTATATCTCCATCAAGAATTGCATATTGGTTAGGAATAGAATGTAACCCCGTGGTGGAGAGGCCTAAATTTGGAACTCCGTATCGGTTATTGACTCCATTTCCTATCAGATTGGAAATATCCACATTTGTCAAATGACTTTGAGAGTCAGGGGTTGGTACTCCATAATGTGTAGAAATACCAGATGTCCCGGAATGACCAGAAACACTAGAATGTGAGGAATGACCATGATGTTCTGATTGAGTGTGTGATAGAAAATGACCACCATTAAATTTCGTGTTGAATTTGGTGAAACCCAAATTATCTTTGAAATATCCTGATGGTGGTCCATATGTGCCTAATGGTTTAGGATATTTCGGACCACTGAAATACTTGAATGGAGGTTTCGAACTGAACTTATTGTTGAATAATGGTTTACCGGGAGGACCATATTGAAAACGAGGAGGTCCATATACAGGTTTTATTCTACCAGGACCAGGTCCTAAATATTTTGGTGCAGTTAGTAGGGGATCCTCAAATTTCAAATTTGATAATCCGGAAGGTGGAGGCGAATAATTATTCGTCAAAGGAGCTCCATATATAGCCGTTAATGGTGCTCCAAACGATGTTGATGGCAACGAAATCGGTGGAGGAATATCCGGAGGTGGTTCTGGATAGATTACATGATTTGTAGGACCATCAGGAACTCCATAAACGGGAACTGGTAGGTTGCTACTAGGCCCTGAAGGCAGATAGGAGTCGCTTGGTACAACTGCTGGTGCTCCATATGTATCACCGAGAGAGAGCGGAGATTCGCGTCGGTTCGCTTTTTCATCTGTACTTGCCGCTACTGAATCCACTTCATTATCTGTGGTAGATTTATCATCATGGGACTCATCAGAAGAGCTTTCCTTGGATTCTTCTACTTCAGACGGTTGACCATTATTAACAACAGCAGCAACTTGTTGCCATTCCCAGGTTACCAGAAGTATTGCAACAAATATCTGAAAAAAAAACATATTATTTGTTTGAATTATTGCTGAATATTTCTTGCAAAAATATTTCATAGGGGAACAGTAAATATTTCTTCATAACCCTCCGCCTGATGATGGTTTCGATGATAGATGATATTTTTGACAAACTCAAACTGATGGGTACAAGAATGAAATGAACGTTTAGTCCGTTCCAATAAGGTTGTTGAGTAGTCACTAAGAAAAGTCTTCTATTGTTAGTAAAAAACTATGACTTTCAAAATGTGGGATCTTCTGGAAATTTGGCGAGGAATTAAGTTATTACACAGCATTTTGGATATTCGTGAATTCCAACACACATGTTCTTTCTAATTCTAAATTTGGATATACAGGGTGGCCCATCGAAAAATTGTTGTAATATCGTAGATATGGAAAAGTCTCAAGCAGGTCCATTCAACCCTTCAAATAGTAGGGTGAACCACCCCGAAAGTGTGAACAGAGAATAGGTATCGTCTGGAAATCATTTGAGAGCTCATGAAATTTTCGAGACAATGATAGACAATTTTCCTGATTGGATTGTAGCATAATAACTATGAAGCTGAATTGACTCACATTGACTCAACAAATGCTCGAAATATGTACCTTCAATTTTCAAGCACAGTTCTGCTGATCGTGAGGGCAATTCAATAGAACCCAGCACCAATCCAGTGACCAGGGAAATATTGATCTGAATAGTGCCAAGCAGGTAGAAAATAGTGCGAAGGAGCGCCATATTGTTTGAATATCAACAGATGATTTTGGTCATTTTCAATGACCATTTTCGTTAAAAAACGTTCAAAGGTATTCTCAAGCAGTTCCAGCTACAGTGGCACTGATATATTGCTTTCTGAGAATGAAAAGGCAATGGGGATATTGGTTATGTATCCCACTAAATAGGTGGGAAGTAGAATCAACCAAATACCATACCATTTTAAAAAAAAATTACCTCTAAAACAAATGTTCAATCAAAACTGTGGATTTGCAATCGCATGCTCAATTGAATAGAAACTTATCATCTTCATTCAGTTTGTGTTAATTCAATTTTGTAAGGATGAAATTTGTGACGTTTCAAAATATGCTGAATGCTGGTTCGTGAAAAACCGGAAACAGTTGCGAGTAGTATATTGCATTTAGTATATGGTCTAGAAATCCTGTGAATTATATCTGATTTAATTCTATAATGAATGTTTGGAATACAAACTAAGTGGAAAAAGTGTTTTTTGTATAATTCGGTATTCATATCAAAGTGTTTGTTTCGAAAGAATTTTTTTCTTCGTGTAATTCAATGTTTATTTGGAAGTAGCTGTTTTAGAAGAGCTTTTTCTTTCATTTTGTGTCTGAAACTTACTTCTTTGCATGATCTACACATCTATATTTAGAGTCACTTCTTTTTGAAATGATTGCTTTCTTCCTTTCTTTGGAAGATTCCCACATTTTTTGTGTCAAGATGGAATAGTATAAAATCCAAAAACTTTCTTTCCCGAAAATCAATCACTCCTTAAAATATAACCCTTTCAATTTGTACCAAATTATAACACGAGAGGGATGTTCCGAGAACATTTCAGGTCATCCTGTTCCAGATTCTGGAACAATGTGGACCATTCGAAGTATTTTTGTGTCATGGTAGGAGTATGTAAAGCAAGATCCGTCGTCAATTTTTTGACAAAAATATTTTCTAGCAACCAATTGAGACACTCATAAACAAATCACAAATATGTTTATTTTTTTACCATCTTTCCTAACAAATCACTGATTAGGGTATAACTGAATAACGAATTTGTGTATTCTTTGAAGAATTTATTTTCATAACAATACTTCCTAAAAACTAACAAATGAAGGCATAACCAAATCACAAAAATTCGTATCTTTCAACACAGTTAAACATCCCTAGTCGAACCGATGGTGTTGGGGTTGAATAACTGGGATCGAAATCTTTTGATTAATAGGAAATTATCAAATAGCTTCATGAAATATGTGATGCCTAATCAAATCAGTATATTTACAAAAATACCGTTATTCATTGAACGGGTGATAAATTATCCCTAATTAAAGGTAAACAGGTAATATATTGCCATTAGTTTCACAACTGAAAAGCCCGCCAGCCTCTATAGTTAACGATTTCCATAAAACAATATTTCAAATTATTCTACCGCAAAATTCAATACAAATGAATTTCACCAAACTGGGTCGATGTTTGAAAGTTGCTAATTGTCATTCTCATTTCAATAATGGTTCTGTTAGAATATCATCAAGAGTTATACATTCAGAAGTGAAACCGACTGAAAAAAGTAGATACATCGAAAATAGATGTTGTATGAAGATTGAAAATTCATCTTTCTCTACGGAGTTTGAATTACTACTCACTTGATAGTTTACATCTTGTGAGTGAAACTGGTTACCTCCAAAAACTTTCTACAATTCGTGATACCGTGAATTAACTAAGAAAAAATAACAATGAAAAAATCATATAATATTCAACCTCACTACATTGCTATGAAAGCTCTGTTCTTGATGTCATACCAAGAAAATGCCTCCCGTAAACAATAAATTCCGCACTGCAGCAGAAGGCTCGAGAATATTTTTGCCAGGTGAGGTGTCATCTGTGTTGGTAAGAGTCTTCATAAATGACGTCTCATCTCGAAGTGTGTGTATACTTGCCGACAGAATGTCGACAGAGTATCACTAATGGAATTGGGCACCCTCTCGTCGTAAAAAGCTTTTCAACGGTTATGCGGGGTCCTGCTATAATGGAATTTCCTTCCTAAGTTCTTGTCGATCCCTTCAGGGACCACGAAGTAACCAAAGAATTTGACCCTGACTCAACAGAGCATGTGAACATGTACTGTAAAACATTCACTTTATACTCCCTGTAAACTCGGATCACTTCTTTAACTCTTGATTCAGCTAACAATTCTAGGAGGTTAGGTGGAGCCAAGAAAGGACTCAACGCCTACTTGGAAGAAGAATATAATATGAATCTGCCTTGCAAAAAATTATTCAGCAACAGAAGCGAAATCTGCATCAGGAAAGGAAACTAACTTATCCTGAAAAAGTGGGTGAACACGGTCAAATTATTATTCACATAAACCAAAGACAAAAACGCCCTGCATGGCTGAGGTATGGCTGACGCACAGATACTCTCATAGGGGAAGGTTGCATATTGAATATTCGACAACCCCCATATAGACCAATCGACTGAAATCTCTCCAGTTTGCCATTATGGCTGCCGTAGAGGATTTTCAAGAAGAGCCAGACTCCTGGCTCCTGACTGATGGGTGCAGTTAGTACCCTGCAGCCATTGAAAGTCGTCTTTCTGGAATGCATTACAGGAGACCTACTTCCCAGACCCCATATTTGTTTTGCTTACATACCCGAAGAAGGTATTTTTGCAGTCAGACCGCCGATCAAGTCCTCACTAGACTGAGAAAAATGATTACTCTCCACAAGGAGATTCAGGTCCTGGTAGTGGAGAACATATGCTGTGCCTGCCCCAAGTTTTATTGTTCGACAGAGTCCACATAGTCTCACTTTTGCCAGCTGATCTCAAATATCATTCACCAAATAAACAAATCGGCATTGTTAAGAAGCTGGACTTCTTTGGTTGATGTTGAATAAGTGTGACCCTCTAGGGTTGTAATCAGAGGTGGACGACCCACCCACGTGTAGAATATATCAATTAACAGCTCCATAAAAGAAAGGTATCTTTCAACTTTCTATAAACAGCGGAAAAAAATGTTCAGAACAACTTTCATTATCTTTCGAATTATTCGTTTTTGTCAGGTCATTTACGTCAAACATAATATCGCTTTGATACTCAGTTTTTCCAGAAATCATCCTCGAGAAATATTTTTACAGTCTTGCCTTTCCATTGTCTGGTAACGCTAATCTTCATCTGACCGAATTTTTCATCCACTTAAATCTATTCCTATGTACTTTTATTCCCAACAATGCTTTTATTCCATCATGTAACTCTGAAAGTAAATGAATGCAAATTTTGTACGGTTATATTTATACTATCAGTAAACTAGTTTAGTGGCCCAATAATTTTTCTGAAGCAGTTATTTTTCTGCCGACGTTTTGAATTTAATTAATAGAATTCAATTGAATTCGGCAAGAAAACAATAATTGTTTTTTAAGAAAAAGTTCATCCTGTTTCTCATCCAACCTTTTTTCAGAAATATTCATATTATTACTATTCGAAAGATAATCCTATGAATTATTCAACAAAACTGATGATTACAGAAGTAATGCAAATATTTTGAAAATTGAGATTAAGGAGAATGTGGCAGGAACGCATTTCTATTGGCAGATTCATTTGAAGTTGCCTCGGCATTTTTTTCCTGGGTCCCATCAACTGAAGTTTCAATTACCACTATATATTGTCTTGGCTTATAGAGACTTATGAGTCGTCTCCTGATGATGCTAACTTAGTTAGCAAAACACTTATCGAAAGCCATCATTTTTGTTCTGGCGAGGGAAAAGTGTTTTCAATAGATTCATTTTCCACATTCAACTCATCACCGCTCATAGTGATTGTTTAACATATGCTCGTTTTCTTCTATTAACTCATCACCGTCACCTAATTAAGTATATTCAAATACATGAAGTGATTATGAATGCATTGCATTGTTTAATAAAGAGATAATTTAGTATCTTCAATGACTGGAAAAAATATTTTCTTTTGTCTGATGTTACACGAAAACCAATTTCCGTGAAATTAATAACTTACGTTTCGTGAGTTGTATGTTGCGTGATTCTGAACACCATTTAAGAGATTTGCAGGAATTGGGGAGAATTATATCTCTAATTTGACAGATGATATATTTTCTTGTTGTCTAGTTGAAGTCCAATTAGTATGTAATATTTCATGTTCTCGTCTAATTTCGTTTTTTCCCTAAATAAATATCGTTCATTTCGAAACAAAAACTATGAACAAAAATTTATGAAGCTTGTGATTTGTACTAGTAATAATGACGTTGAATGAAGCGAACGGTAAACGGTTGATCTGATTTCGGTTTTTCAAATATCTTTTGGGCGATGAGAAGCTTTTGTGTGATAAATATTTAATAGAATTTCGTATAGGCTGCTCGCGCCGATTTTGAAACGAATGTTGTATGCACTTACGTATTTTGATGTCTGGATTTCTAATGCGAAAGAAAAAATCGGTGCTCTTCCTCATTTCCAGAAATACGACCCTTCAAAGTTCCGAAAATTGCAACTTTTCGTTTTTTTTGTGCACAACACTAAGTAAGGAAAAACATAAGTGTTCGTACACAACATCACCTGAATATCATATTTCACCTTCTTTGACACGCTCCAGTGTGATAATGGACATTTTTTTTACAAAAACTGTGATATTTTACAGAGCTGCTTTTTTCCTGAATTGCCCTAGTATTTAGTGTAGAGATTTCATCAGAAAACTAATCCATTAATATAAGTTCATTATAGGAGAAATATTGATTATTGAACTGAAAAGTGCCAAAAAAGGTGAAATAAGGTGTGATGACGATGTGGTAAATAAATACTTCTGATTCTATAGTTTCTATTATGCAAAAAGAAGTCTGAAGAGTTTCAGAACTTCAAAGGGTAGTTACTCTGAAAATAAAGAAGAACACATTTTGAAAGACATAGTTTATCACTATCAATGTACATAATATACACACAATTTTTTTTCAAAATTTATTGGTGCATCCTATCCGAAATCTTAACAAATATTTCTTTGTAGGTACATATTCCGTACTAACTTGTAACAGACACTTCAATCATTCCAAAAATCTGTGAATAAAAAGAGTGAAAAGTGAGGTTGATTTTTCGAACACTCGAAGTGAAATAGGAGTAAAAAGTTATTAAGAAAAATAAAGAATACATGAAGAAAATCTGAAAAAAATCTTCACTTCACTTCACTCGAGTTATTGTTAAAAACTGATCATTCTTTCTTCAAAATAAATACAAATAATTGAGAGGTGGTTTTCAGACTAAAAGAAGATGTCGAATACATATGGGATTAAAGTGCAAAAAATCATCAAAAAGGAAATATTTTCATAAGAAATCATTCTTTTTCACTTTCTACTCGTCATCAATACATGAAGAGTGAGGAAATTCCAAAAAAAAGGATAAAATTATTATATCAATAAAAATTGATCACAAAGATGTGTAGATCATGCACATGATAAAAACTGGATCAAAAATTCGTCCGAAACGAATACTCCGAAAATATATGTGTACCCCAAATATTTATATGTAGTTGAAAGTTTGCTGAAAATGTTTTGTCGCGGGCAGTGACAGGGTCGGACTGGCCACGTAGTCAGGGTTACATTTGGAAAAACGATGAGTTTCAATATTTCATCTGAATTGAGATACCAGTGGCATCTGTAGGATGATGACATGAAGTATCAATAGAAAAAAAAAATCACTTTTGAAAAATGTTACCCAGCTGAAGAAGGTTAAGACTGTTGCACACTTTAAGTTCCATCTTTTTTTTATAAAGCGAAATAAACACAATTCTGCTTTCAGAAATCATTCGGTAGATGGAACCTAATCGATTTTGCACTGGACCCGTTATGGAAATAAAAGTACGGATAAGTGTCAGAATTCGGATATTTCTTTTCAAATTGGACTGCAGGAATATCTGCTAGATGTATTGGAGATAATCCTCAATATAAATCTCAGTAAATATATCAGATGTGGACATCCTCAAAATATATTTCTTAGTGCATACAAGAGACGAATTGGAAAAGATAAATAATTGATAATTTTTTTCAAACCACATTTCGTTTTTCTGAACTTGTAACAGTAAGAATCCAGATGAGAGATCAGGCTGAAATAATATTCCTGCTAATTGGAATACTCTTTACTGTGTAAAATAAGCCTCCTTATGCTGGCCAATCAGATTTAACTGCAATCGGCTGTCGGAATTCATTGTTACAGTGTCGGAGTGGTCAGTTACGTTTTAACTCTTGTGGTGTGTACATATACGGTATATTGAAGTTTGAAATTTTTAAAATGTGAAGTACTGATACGGCTGAAGAAACTGTGTCCCGACACTCAACCCAAATAATTCTCCTATACCCAGCCGTATATTATAAAAAAATCGGTCATTCCTTAGTGCGACTCTGTAAA